>VZTE01007282.1:1189344-1205579 GCA_013397775.1 Eulacestoma nigropectus
TTTTGCACAAACACTGGATGGCACAAAAGCAGAGAAAGGATTTGTGTCTAACAAAGAAAATCATAGAATCACAGAATGGCCTGAGTTGGAAGAGACCCTAAAGATCATCCAGTCCCAATCCCCTGCAGGATGGGCAGGGACACCTTCCACTACACCAGGTTGCTCAGAGCTCCACCGAGCATACTAATGAATAAGAACTGGGCGGGGGGGAAATTAAGAAGCTTAAGATATATTTGCCCCTTGCCCACAGATACTTGGACAACAAATACCAGAGTTGAACGTATGTAAAAAAAAAACTGGGAATGCCTATTTTCACCATGTTTAAAAATCAGTTGTTCATTAAAATAAAACGAGTGGTAATTCCAAGATCAGCTTTTATAGTCAAAGTGGTTGTTTCACTGTGCATTTTTCTAAATACATTGTTCAGCACAGATTTCTAGGAGGAAAAAGAGGTGCCAAATGCATTTGAGGACTTTCGCTGGCAGCCTGCAAGCTTCACACTCAAATCTGTGATGTGCAAACGCTAACATTCTTGAGTAATCACCTGAGCATCAGTGAAATACAGACCTGTGGTGGAGGATTTGACCACAGGGTTTTGTAATAGTTGAATGAGATGAGAATGGGTGTTATGGAGTTAGTCCAAAGGTGACAGGCCCAGGACAGGGAGAAGGGTCTTCAGGTGGGGCTCAGCTGGACCCACTCAGTCTGTGAGGACAAGGACTGGGGCTCTGGTGAGCTCTAAGAACACTGTTCTGAAGAAGGCAATGAAAGGAGATGTCAGCAGAGTCCCTAAACAAAACAAAAGTTGCAAGTCTAGGAATTAGAGAGAGGCCAAAGGCTGTGGCTGAGGCTCCCTGGAGAAACTCTGAGCTTCCTTCATGGGGAGCTGGCAGAGAACTAGAGAGCTGAAGTCTTTCAGCAAAGGTGATCTCATATTTGAGCTGGAATGGTCAGAAGAATCTGGCTCATACCAGACCTAACAAAGCGGAGCTTCCCTAAAGGAGACTTTTTTCCATATGAGTCATGCTTTTGCAAGAGCTGGGAACCTCACAGTGTCAACAGTGTGCAGGGAATGGGAAAGCAGATGGATGAGGCTGTGCCTGAGCCCTACATACAGATATGCAAATTTAAAGGGAAACATCCCCAAAAAAGGCATGAGCCTATGGTAATAACGACATGGATTTACATGTAAAAATTCTAGGTCATTCTTCTACCAAAGCAAATCCGTCACTGAAGGAACCTTGCATGATCCTCACCCCTAAATTACACTGAAAATGTAGTTGAGTCATGCCAGATATAGTCAGTATTATGGGATCTGCAGGGCTAATCCACTTCCTTGCAATATGAGTGGCACTGCACTTGCCCTATGTACTGTAAGTTAGTGTAGGTGCATTTGAGACCAAGCATTTTAACTTCTGGTCCTCCTAAAATCAGTCACACTCACGTCATGATGAAAAACTATAATGGAAGAGGAGAGCTAAGCTTAATAGGTAACAAAAATGGGACATAATGAGGGTTTTTCTGGGGTTTTTTTTTTTTTTTTGCTCTTCTACTGAAGCAGATTTACTGTGTAATTTTGTTATGAATAACCTTCCATGACTCTATTTAACTAGCACACTTTGCTCTAAAATGCTATGTTAAAGCAATGCTGGATCAGATGCAGCTGAAACTGGCAAAAGTATTTTTTTTCTAGTATGTCGGAATAAACATAGAACACTGGGTTTTTTATTCTGAGGTTAAATTGCCGTTTGGTTCTAGTGGGGTAAACATCACTGAATTTCGTTTTATTCTAGCAACATGCATAGTCTCTCATGACACTGGATACTTGCTGATCCCAACATGGTTAGAATTTGGGTCCATTTATGTAGCTGGTGACGTGTGATAAAGATGAAGCATTTGGCGTTTGTTTTCTAGATGCTCAGTAAGTCATTTCTAACTGGTTTTGTTTCAACCACACAGAAAAACATATTTTTCAACAGGAGTGAATTTATTAGCCACATTTTTTTCTTATTTATGACTTGAAACATGAATGTTTGTAGTCCACAGGACCCTGAGGCTTTACTTGTGAATAAATTATTTGTAATATCTTGATTTATTGTGGTGTTTTGGGGCCATTTCTTTTTGCCTGAGTGGTACCAATTAGGGTCAATAGCATCTGCCCAAGGTAGATTTCACTTCTGGTCACTTGGCCCTGTAAAATATAACATGCAGCTCTGGAAATATCAGACAGACAGACTTTTAATTTTAATTCTGAAGATTATGCTTGCATCAAGAAGGAAACATTGGACATAATGCATGAATATCAAAATGCTATGTTTTTTTCCACAGAAAGTTGATCTAAATGAGTTTAAGGTCTCTTAAACTGTCCTGTGTTAGACATCCAGAGACAGTGATTTAAAATTCATTACATTATCCTGGGTTAGAAGTTATTTGGACATATAAGTGATTTGGCACAGCTTTAGAAAATTGACCTAAAATGTCAGGTGAAAAATCCCTGATTTGGTCTCCACTTTGTCAAATTTGGCAATTCTGGAGTTAGCAGCTTTCTCAGTGGATCACAGACTGGAGACTTGGAACTGAAAAGCAAAAAGAAATAAAATATGTTCCAACTGGCATTAAAGGCTCAGTTTCCCTTGTAATTTAGGGGACTGTGGTTAGTCTGCTTTAGCTTTGCTCTGCTGTGTAATTGTTCTCTATCACACGTGTGCTCCTGGGACCTTCTGGTTCCTGGCAAGCTTGAAAATCAGGCAATTTATTTTGGTAACTAGGTATGGACATAGGAGCCCAGCCTCAGATATCTATTTTCCTTGCTGATAAATCACTGCTGGGCAGCATCCTGCCAGCAGCACAAATGCCATACTGGAAATTAAGAGCTTTTAGCCAAATCAGGGCTTCACGAGTATCATGTATTGCAATATTGATTTCAATTTCTTTATGGATGAGGTTCTTTCAGCATTAATGCCTGCTTTGTATATTTAGAGAAGGAAATAACTGCAACATTTCCATTTCAGAAAAACAGCTTTGTGGCCTACTCGCTGCTGAAATCCATTAAGAGACTCTGCAGGGTGGGAAAAGAGGTTGTTTTTTGTCTTTAGCTTGTATTTTATAGCTGTGTGATAGAGTCTGAGTCTGTCTGTGTGGTCAAAGCCGTCCACCTGGCCACTGTATTTTGTCTTACATTTGTTTATATCTGCATCCCTTGTGGAAATCATAAAGCACTTACTTTCAAAAGCACCGAGATCGTAAAAATGTGCTATTCTTTCAGGAACACTTTGTCAGTGAGAGGGAGGTCACTGCCAAGACGAGAGCCAACCTGGCAGGGGCTCATTCCCCCAGCTCCACCCAGCTTTGTGCGAGCTTTCCAGCCGTCTTTTTTTGCCATGCATCCCTAACTGGTTCCAGTCAGCCTGCTGGTGCTGAAACTGCTGTTGCTGTAAGGTCAGCAAAGGCCTCGGGTTTTGTTTGCTGGGCTTTTTTCCCGTGATTTAAGCTCTTTCCTGTTGTGTTATTGCGTAACTGGAGCTCTTGACAAAACACGTGTCCCTGTGCCTGCGCTCCCTGGGAAGTGCTCGGCTCGAAAAGAAAGTTGCCAAGTTGCAGTAACAGCACTGGAATTCTGGGCAAAAATTTGTTTAATAATTGTGGCCACTAAACGCACTGAGAGTCTTTTTTCACAAGAGAAACAAACCATACCAAATACTCAGCAAGCTGTTCAAAAGTTTGTGTCATTAGTAAGAGTTTCATTTCCACTGGGACATAATGCTGGGTTGGGTTTGTTTGTGTGTTTGCAGTGCTTGAAATACGTGACAGACTTCTGGTTTTCCTCTTCATTTGCTGTTACTTCTTAAACACAGTTGTTAAATGTTACAAAGACGCCCTGTTTTCTTCAGTTTGCTGAGGCACATAGTGAATAGATCTTTTTGGGGAACACATTATGCATTACCTTCATTTGAGATTCCTACAGATTTTGGCACATAGAGAATCTGTTGCAAATAAACAAAATAAAATTTTTTAAAAAGTAATTCTTATGATTCTGCTTACAAGTGATAAATCTTAAGGATTGACACACTTCTCATTTCCGCTTCAGATTTTCTAGTTTTGTTTCCTTCTAAGCAAGGCAAGGTTGTCTTGTTAGATCTACATGTGGTGTGCATTTTGTTCAGCTTTTTGTTCTCTGTCAGCTTTACCACTCAGACATTATGCTGGTAGCCGGGTCCCCATAAGGTTGATTCTTTCTGAAGATTACCAGAGCCCTGAAGAAATGTTTAAGGGATGTGACTGCAAACGCCAAGGCTGTAGTCAGCACTGATGCTTTTGTAGCAAAGCATTTGCCAGAATTTCTCGTGTCACTTTTTTCTGATAGGGTTTTGGCTTTGGATAACAAATAACCTGACAAATATATGACAGGCTGAATGGAGCAAGTGTCATTCCCAAAACATACCTGTGTTAAGTTCTGTGACGTCTATGGAAGGAACTGGGTTTTTACTTAAGAAGTACTTATCCAATAGACTTCCCTGTCTTGGAAAGAACTACAGTGCCTTGATAGTGAAAAGCAATGAAGAACTGTGACACCAAAGGAAGTGGCAAATTATCTCAATCTTATTTTGTTCCTTTTTTCCTCATTCTGGGTATACCTGTGAAATCCATTTATTTATAGATTCCCCTCCATCACCAGCGTAACCAAGCTCTCCTTCGACATCTAACTCTTTCATTTCTGGCAATCACAGTAAAAGTAGCTGATAATTTCTCATATTTTTCTTGCAACGTTTTCTTTCCTTCCTCTAGTTTCCCTAGGAACTGGCTATAACAACTTGTATATGTATAGTAATATAGCACATGTCCAAAACTGAATCAGTTCTCTTACAGGTCTGCAACAGAACAGGCTTGGCTTGGGTTTTCTAGGTTGGTTTGGGGTTTGTTTGTTTGTTTTAAGGGTTGGGGTTTTTTTCCCTTTATTTTTCTTTTGTCATTGTTGGTTGGTTGGTAGGTTGTTGTTTTTTTTTTCCGGTGACAACTGCACCAAACCCAATTTTATCTTTTTTCCACTTGCATTTTTTTCTTCAGTATTGCAGTTTTAGCAGCTCCCTAGGAACTGCCAATCAACATCTAGCACAGCTTTACTGAGAGAACATAGGTTTATATTTACCGGGTGAATACAGTCTTTTCAGACATATGAGTGACCCATTCGCACCCTTTTGGCACAATTATCCCTTGCACAACCATTCCAGAACCAATCTGAATTTTCAGCCATTTAGACTTATCTTTACTGCAATATGGTGATGTCTATCCTATTATGTTGTCTCCTGTGGGAAAATGGAAGCATCTCCTGATCTCAGTCCCCTTTGGGTGGTTCTAGGATTTTTAGCTATATTTTTAGCTATTTTTTAGCATGTCTCCAATGTGGTTACACACTGTTGCCTTTCTTTCTTCTTGTTACTTGTGCTGGATGCCGCCCATAACCCCAGTCACTTCTACAGTTCACTGTTACCTTCTCTTTCATAAAGGTGTTCTGCTGTGAGCATTTTTATTGCACTGCAATTACTATTAGCACTGGAAATCTGACTTTCTAATTTCTTTGAATTTTTTTTTGGTTTTTTTTTTTACCTCATAGATTTACTGGAAATGTTGTATCTTCTGTTGGTCGTATAAACAGCGCTGCTGGTTTACATGATCTTTTCACTAGTGGTCAACAACATGGAAGAAATGGTTCCCTGGGATAGCTGGACTGGTAAAACATTTTCTTTCACAATCACATAAACAGCACTGAACAACTCTTGTTAAAAAAAACATCCTTTCTTCTGCTTGTTTTTCTGTTGCAACAGGCAATCTTTGTAAGTGGCGCTAGACACAAACTGCCTCTCATCAAGCAGAAATCAAGCATATCCTTTTCTTTGCAAACCTTCTCCTTTCCTCACATTAATAAAGGGACACACAGATGACAATAACTGCCCTGTGCCGTCTCCTACCACACACGTTAGGGCATTTATCTGGTAAGTCTTGTGGCTCCTTTGCATGCAGGTGAACACACCCAGGAGGGTTTGCACCACTCCTCTAGCAGGGCGGCCATGTGGCAGGGAGCTCCTCTGCTTCAGCTCCTTGCGAAGCACCGGCAGCCTTTGGGCCTCTGGCGTGCTGCTGCTCACTCCTGTTTTCTATTGAGCAGGGTTGCTCCATTTCTCAGAGCTTTTGCAATCCCCTCTGCAGTTGTCTTTGTAATAGGCTCTATTTAAAAGCCCTTCCCCCTGCTCTTGCTAAGGAATTCTGGTTTTCTTTTACTGTCATTTCCAAAGATTCAGGATTACTTAATTTCTTCCTGTTGCAGAGTGCTCCTGTTTTTCTTTCAAGCTTTTCCCAGCAGTCTGATCTCACTGAGATTTTCTTATATTCTTCCTAGCATGACGATAGTATCCATTTTCTTCTTTCACTATGTTTTAGGAATAATGGCAAAGCTTGGAGAAGGTAACCTCTTCAACTTGCAAGTCTGACATATGCCTTCTTGACCCCTCTAAAACCTGAAATATTAAAAAGTTACATGTTTAATGTTCTCATTAGCTTGGTTGATGGAATTAACATGAGCATGCTGAAATGTCATGAAGAAAGCAAAACAAACAGGGCTTATCTGGAGAAATAAAGCAGCTGATCTAGACTTGCAGAGGAGCACAGATTTCAGGGCAGAAAATTAAATCATCAGCTCTGGGAAGCAAAATGGAAAGCCAGGAGCCAGTTGTAACGGAAGGCTGAGTACAAGAGAGAGAAGAATGGTGTCACATGGACATTAAACATAGAAAATGAGTGGGCAGGGAGAAAAAAAAGAAGTGATAGTCAGAACAGACTGGAGGGAGGGAAGCCTCGTTATTCACAGCACGAATTTGGGTCCTCTGGGGACCAGCTGGAGGAGCAGAGTTTTGCAGAAATTATCACAAGAGAGGACAGGTGCACAGCCAGCCTTGGAGAGAAGATGCAGCCTTCGGGGAAAATCAGGCGCAGGGGACAGGTCCTCCTGTCACAGCTCTTACCTGCTTCTGTCCTCTGGAGAAGGAGCAGGAGTGTAAACGGAGGAAGAGAGGGGCTGAGTTAAAGGGGAACGCCGGGAAAGGCAAAGATAACAAGGAGGAAGCAGGGTTCAAGGCAGAATGAGGACCAGCCATTTCAGAGGAAGAAAAAAAAGGGCAGTTGAGAAAGGGAGGCAAAATGAGAAAGTAAAAGCTGGTGGGAGCAGCAGAACAACAAGGCAGAAAGGAGATAAAACCTGAAAATCATACAATCATTTAGATTGGAAAAGACAAGCTATTTTACATACGCAGAAGTCTGTTTAAAAAAATTTGAGATGAAAACTCCTCAATACAGAAAATATAATTTCAGAAAAGTAAAANAAGCTATTTTACATATGCAGAAGTCTGTTTAAAAAAAATTTGAGATGAAAACTCCTCAATACAGAAAATATAATTTCAGAAAAGTAAAAGTATAAAGGGAAACTACTACAAATCAAGCTGGCTTAACCTTTGCTACAAGCTGGGACAAATGGAAATAGCTGGGGAAAAAAAGAGATGCATTAGCAGCAATATTTAACCAGGGAGCTACAGCCTGTGTGTGATGTGTGAACCACTAAGTGTTTAATGAAAGATAACCTTGTTTTCAGCTAATACAATCCTGCCACACGGGGCTCCTGCCTCCCCTGGAGAAGAGAGCTCCACAAAAATAAAAACGAAGGGTGGAATGCATTTGAATGACAATAGGATGCGAGAATATATAGAGTATGTCAGAACTATACAAGCATAAAACCACGTAGAGATGAGCAGCTGAGATTATAGCAAGACAAATGACAGTGGGTTTCTGGCTGTAACAAAGTGACCCATTGCCTTAGAGGCTGGAACACTCCCCAGTTCAGCAACTGCTGTCAGGGATACT
This sequence comes from Eulacestoma nigropectus, assembly GCA_013397775.1. NCBI lineage: Eukaryota > Metazoa > Chordata > Aves > Passeriformes > Eulacestoma > Eulacestoma nigropectus. Next base: position 1,197,253 of record VZTE01007282.1, read on the forward strand.
TGGCGACAGAAACTGGCTCAGTGGAACATTTTTAGTTTCTCCTTCACAAATTCCTTCCTCCCTTGTATCTTTATTACTTCTATATATATATATATGCATGTGCCCCTTTTTTGTATGGGTGATGCCTTTTTTATCACTAATCTGGCGTTTTCTTTAATGCAACTTGACATGCAGCAGAGTACAAACAAAAGATGGCATGGAGGAAAAAAGACCAAAAGGAGTGGTAATGGGAGAACACTATGGAGTAGAAACTAAAAAAGTTCAAAGCATATTCAATTCTCCTGAAATGGAGGATACGGTTGACGTAGGTTCAATCAAATAACACAATTTTTCTTTAAAAAGGAGACAGGGCTGATGAAAAGGAAGATGAATTAAGGTAACTCTGAGTACTGCAGGACCAGAAGCACCAGATTGCAAATGAGAAAATCCTGTGCTATAGAGATTTGAGAAAATATTGTGCTCTTGGAAAGACTGAAACATTTGAGACATGGCCACTGTATAACTGAAACCAAAAGGAAATCTTTCAAGATACTTATAATGCTTGAAAGTACTGTTGAGCATGTAATTTTCAAAATCAGATCTGAGATCAGAATACTGTAGGGATCAAGACACCCTTAGAAAACGTTTGCTAGAAGTACACAGCTTTAGCTTACTAAAGGCTGTGAGAATTGGCTGCAGAACAGAGCTAGATCTGATTACAGGTTTTGAAAATGAAACCAGCTGGTGCTACAGAACCTCATCACAAAATGAAGAAGCAGAACAGGTCTGAATAGTCAGAGGTGAAGTCTAAAACATGCAATCAACCAGCATGAAGTTTCATGAAGCAATGGAAGAGACTGATTGGAAGAAAATGGACAGTTAAATTCATAAGAATAAAAACATCTTGTAAAAGCTTCCCATGAGTGACTACAGTTGTCTTTAAAAGAACTACTCTATATGGGAGATTCTTTGTGGGAACTGTCCAAATGGCAGCTGTGTTTCAGGTGGGATTTGTCTCCTCTGACTACAGCAGTTTACAATAAAGGTCTCTCCTTCTGCCTGGGAAGGAATCCCATCATTGTTAACAGAGTCAATGTAGCCAGAACAGCTCAAGGTGTAACTCAAGTGAGTGGATATAGGCCCCTACATCAGAATAAGAACTGCTCCCTAGTCTATATTAACTATATTGACCATATTGACTAGCCCACTGCTGTTGTAAAAGAGGCCTTGGAAGACACCTTCCTTTTTTCAGGAAAATCCAATCCCAGTACCTGAAATACAATGAGTTTGAGCTGGAAACAATTTTGCAAGCCAAGTTTCAGTAATATTTTTTCAGTTAAATAACTATTCAGCACGAGTAGGTAAAACTCATGTCATGCAGGGAACACAATATTCTTACTGTGAGTAAAATGTAAATCAGATGTAAAGGAAACAAATGTGAAAGAACAAACTCTGTCTTACCTCCCATTGGGAGAGCTGAAACTATGGAAGAACAGCAGTTCATGAAGACAAAACGAAAGAGATGTGCACAGAAAAGCTGAAGTACACAAAAATACAAAGAACAAAATAAGAACAGAATTTCTAGTAAATAGACCAGGCCACAAAGAACCTGCTAAGGTGATAAAAGGCGAGTGCTGTTAACAACAAAACAAGCCTTGAAACAGATATCAGCCCATATCTAAATATAGCCAAGGAAATTTTAGATCAACAAGTTAAGATATGGCTTGGATTTGCTTATGATGCTGGGAAAATTACAGGCTAAAAATAGATTACTTTTCTTGTTGTTCTGCTGTAACACTATTAAAGAATATCACTGCAACACTTATGCCTAGTCCATAAAGACTGACACATGCATTACACCAATTGTGGTAATTACAGAAAATGGCCCATGATTTGATTAAGATGTTAATGTCTTGCAAAAATAGTATCACTTAAAGCACTTCATGGCCAAGGTATCCAGAACATAATGGTCTTACAGAAAATGTCAACCAAATTGCAACATGGGTGTCTACAAAAATCTCATGGGTGAAAAACAGTACTATTTCACCTTACTCTAGAAAAAGACTGTCAGTTGCTGAAAGTTTAGTGGGAATAGCTTAAAATTCATTATATAATTGGTATTAAACACAAACATATCGCAAATTCTTACAGCCCCACTGAAAAAAATAAAAGGGGGGGGGGGGAATGAATGCACATGAAGAAAGATATGAGAAAAGACCACATAAAAGACCACATAAATAAAGCCCTTGCAGCCACAGGGCTCTGTATATCTCACATAATGCAAACCACAGGTGAAGCTCTTACAGATATTCCACACGAAGCTCATTCTTATTTGTTCAAGCAATTACTGAACAAACAAAGGCAATTCTCAGGAGGAACTCAGGTCATCTTCTGCTTCTTCCAGAACAGAGAAAGCTGTTCCATCTCCTACATTTTGAAACAGAGCAGGTTGTTGTGCAAATGGACAGCAGCAGTGAAGATAACAGTGTGAAGAAAAGCAGATGCTGAAGTCTACCAGATACTGAAGAGAACTGTGAAACAGAGAAGCCAGCTGAGAGACAGAGAATTTATTTGTGTTGTACTATATATGATTTTCTTCTAGATTATTCAAGTGAGAGGGTTATTTGAAAGATGAAATCCCCTGGCTTATGTCAAATGTGGCTAGCAACAGCCAGTGAGAGGAAAAGGGGGATATTAAGATCACTGTATTTCCCTCACAAGTTCTTTTCTTCTTAATACTATTTTAAACTAATCCTGGCAATAAACATGATTTTAAAATGTCATTTTTAACATGGTGTGAAAGTCACAGGCAACCATCGTTATGGTAGGCTTGAGGGCTTCCTAAGCAAGAAGGCTGTGAAATGGTGTGAAAAGGAAGAAAAGAAGGTTCCGGAAAAGTAGCTGTTCATCTTGAAAAATAGCATCTTCAATCTGTTTTTGAGACATTGAATATTATAGGACCAGTAAAAGAAACCTGAAGGTCCAAAACATGGCATCCATCATTTCAGGCTAGAAGACTCATCATGTTACCTCATCCTGGTATACATGGCATGGACCATACAGCGAATGAGTCTCTGAAAAGAGGCTTGCAACAAAGAAATATTCTCTGTTCAAAATTGCACTGAACGGGCAAGATGATTCTGGCTAGATGATGCTGGTTCAGACAATAATAAGCCCTTTTGCTTTTCTGGTGTTGCCTGCCAGGGAAAGGCAAATCTCACACTCTGGCTTTGGAGTTTGTTTTGTATTAGTCTGACTGGATCTTTAAAAGAAATCGGCCTCGTATTAGGATTCATTGCCCTGAAGGAAACAAAAATTCTACACAGCACAGCTAGACCTGGAAATCATTAATTGCAGATAAAAAAATAGTTTTGAAATGAGAACAACTGCTTTTCCCATCAAGCACAGATTGCAAAACTTATTAAGCCATAAGATACCACTTTGTTTCTACTGAGTGTGCACAGGCTGTGGTTGTGTATCTCACAGTGTGTGAGGATATCTGGTGCTGATGGCAGGCAGGCTAATGACCCAAGGCTTGTTCAGTCACATTGATGCTTTACACTAACCCAGAAGAAGACTCTTGTGCCACTTGTACCAATGACCCCTAGAAACACTTCTAGCCTCCAGAGCTATCGGACAGGAGCCCTGGACAGTTTTGAGGCTCTTTATTTGGAGCAAAGGAGAGGCTCCAATCTACCAACAGGGCTGTCTGCAGAGGCTGTGTTCAACAGCTCTTTTCCTCTTTCTTATTTCCTCTGACCGAGGCTAATTGCTTCTTTCATCTACACAGAGATATCCTGACTCCAGAGAACGTCAATTAGTGGATTTGTTGATTTTTCCCCTCTCCCCATCATTGAGGAATGTAGCCTAAAGGAGTGATTCTTCTCACCCCATGTGTTGAATCTAGTTATTAAGTGACCTCAGGACACGTTAGATCAGCTTATTGATCTGATAGGAAACTAATTATTTGAGAGGATTTGTGATTTATTTTCTACCAGATCAGCAAACTAATGTAATTCACCATGGGCTGCAGTATTGTGTACAAAGGCAAGAAAAACTAACATTTAGGGATGGGGTAAAAAAAACCCCACCCTTCAGAAGCAGCTCCCTCATGAGAATCTGTAATATAAAACTGCACCTCCAGCAATGGTCTCTCCTTGCATTTAAAGGCTTATATTGTCCTGCTAGTTGAACAACATAAAAAATGTAAAGTCACAGACTCCATGAAATACCTCACTCAATTTGATTCGTGTTGACAGAACACACAGAATCAATCGTGATGAACACAGTTCTGTGGAGAGGCTTTAGGTGAAGCGTCTGCACCTGGGATGGGGCAGCCCTGGCTGTACGGACAGGCTGGGGACTGAAACGCTGGAGAGAGTGCCTTGGAAAGGGACCTGGGGGTCCTGGTTGAGGGCAAGCTGGACATGAGGCAACATGAGGCAGCAGTGCCCTGGCAGCCAGGAGGGACATCCCTGTCCTGGGGGGCATCAGGCACAGCATTGCCAGCCAGGCAAGGGAGGGATTGTCCCACTCTGCTCAGGGCTGGGGCGCCCCACCTCGAGTGCTGGGGTCAGTTTCGGGTGCCACACTACAAGAAAGATATTAAGCTGTTAGAGAATGTCCAAAGGAGGCCACGAGGATGGTGGAGGGCCTTGAGGGGAAGCCGTGTGAGGAGCGGCTGAGGGCACTTGGTCTGTTCAGCCTGGAGAAAAGGAGACAGAGGGAGACCTCACTGCAGTTACAGCTTCTCGTGAGGGGCAGAGGAGGGGCAGGCACTGAGCTCTTCACTCTCGTGACCAGTGACAGGACCCAAGGGAGTGACCTGAACTTGTGCCAGGGGAGGGTACGGTTGGATATTAGGGAAAGGTTTTCCACCCAGAGGGTGTCTGGGCACTGGAACAGGCTCCCCAGGGGAGTGGTCACAGCCCCAAGCCTGACAGAGTTCAAGGGTTTGGAAAACTCTCTCAGGCACATGGTGTGACTGTGAACAGGGCAGGAGTCGGACTTTGATGACCCTTCCAACTCAGGATGTTCTGTGATTCTATGACTGCAGTCCAATCCCTGTTTCAGAGGCTTTATTGGATGCTATGCTTATGCCTAGCCCTTTTTACTCGGCTCATCATGTTTGTTGTCACCTCATACCTGTTGGGAGAGGTGTGGATGGAATTCTCTGAGTCTTATTCAATGAATGTTCTCTCAACGCTGTTTTTAATTAATCCCATTTAAAGGGATTCATTGTTTTGTGGGCAGGGTTCCTTTGCCCCAGGAATTTTGATTATGAATACATTATTGAGACAAAATGATTTTCTTAAAACATCAATAGTCTCACTGCTCCCTTAGTAATCCCTGACCCTGAGGGAGTTGCTAGGAAAGCTACTGTCATGTGGAGGTGAAAGAGGAAGGAAAGAAGCTTGGTCAGTATGGAGAAACATGGGGAAGATCTCAGTGGAGCTGGGTTTTTACTTTATCCCAAGCTGCCAGTGGTGGGGGGCCGGTGTACTGATGGGAGGGCTCTGTCTCACAGATTAACAGCTTGCTTCACATCCTCTATCTGCTTCCCATTGGTGACAGGAGCAGCAGATAAATAAGGCCATACATGCAGAGAGCAGAGAACAGCTGTGCCAATGGTAGTCACCACTTCAACAGTCTGTCTTCAACTCTTCTGGGAAAAAAAAAAAAAATCGTTGGCCAGATGGGAGCATTCTGGTGGATTTCTCTGAGTTTTATAAATCACACTGACCAGTTTCACATTTGGAATCATTAGTTCATTTTTATAGTAAAAAAGAATGATGCGAAAGGTACGATATGTAGTGTCCTGAATTATGCATGCTGTCATTACGGTGATATAAACTGCTTTCAAGGAAGAGTTTTACTCCCCTTAGTGATGTCTATATATTTTTTTAAATGTTGTTCCTGAGTCCCTCTTTTAAGAGCATTCCAGCACTTATCTGACTGTAGAAAATATGTGCCATTACTGAACTTTGCAAAAAACTCCATGTGTGATTTGTTTTGATCAAACTTTTAGACTAACTTTGCAGCAATAGTTTTAACTGTGGAACCTACAGCAGCCTTCAGAAAGAAAAACTGCCAGCACCAGCCTGCGCAGATGATGCAGATGTGGTTTCCCTCACACCCTTTGTTCCACAAAATGGTAAAACTTTGGGCTCCCAGAAATCACTGGGAGTTCAGGGTGCATAGCACCTGGCAGGATTAGCATCTGCCAATACATTTTATTTGATGGCTACTTAACACAAAACACTTCAGTCCCTGAACCAAATGTCCCTGGGTGAAATAGAACCAAGGTGTCCCACCACTCCCTGCCTGAGCTTCCTATTCATGAGACCAGCAAGTCATGCCACCACCCTGTAGTCCAATAATTATATTTGCAAAACAATGTGACTTCAAAGGGAGAGGAGGAGCACCTTCAGTATCCTCATAGAATAGTCTCAGCTTCAGAACAGCTTATAGCTCGGAGCAAAAACATTTTCCTGGGAAGAGAGTGGCATGGTTTTGAATGCCTCCATCCTTGAGGCTGAACATGTTCCCCGTAGTGATCATAGGGATGACTCTGCTGCCAGCCAGCCTGTTTGCTGTGAGTTATTCAGAAACGAAACTTGTAAGTCCTTCTTAGGTGTGGCCTGAACACAGCCAATTTATCCAGCCTCCGTGGCATTTGGGGTAATAATGCCTGGCCTGAGAATTCAGCCAGGTTCGGGCATAATTTTAAATACCATGATCCTGGTTTTACCAAGATGGCAGCAATTCCAAGCACACGCAAAGCAGAAAGAGGCTGCAAAGCAAAGGACCGGCAGAATTTAGCTGCTTAGGGAAGCCATTCGGCAAAGCACATGCTGAGATTGGGCAGGATTTATGCACCTAAGTTCTACCTAAATACCTTATTTATGGATCTAGGCCAGTATAAGTCTAGCTGTGCTGCATGCCCTTCTCTGCTAGGGAAAAGAATTGATTCTGCACTGGAAGGTATCTACTGCCCTGGGGATTAAGAGCACTTGCTCTATGCTTTACTTAGGCTGCGTGGGGAAATATTAGGACATGACCACGACTACCTCAGGAGCCCAAAATGCACATGATTTCTCCCTCGCTGTTGCCAGGCAGCTTTCCACAGCCCTTCACAGGAAGAGCCATTACTCACTTTACTCATCATCTAAGGGCTCTTGCTCTTAGGAGAGAAAGGAACTGTTTATAGAATAACTTGTGTTTTCCCCAGCGTATCGTTCCTCTGGTAGTCTATAAATCTCAGGTGCTGTCAGTGCTGAGTGGAAATGAAGGGTATTGCTGGACAGGGAGGAATTCTTATCTTGCATCCAGTTACTTAAAGGTAACTCCAGATCTTCTCCCATTCACTGCTCTTCATGTCTGGAATAACTTGTGTGGGACAACGGGGATTTAAAGTTTTGACCACATGGCATGATGGGGACAAACCACCCAACAGCTTGACTGTCCAATTTTATTTTTCCTGAGGTGTTCAGAATGGGAGAGAAGACAAAGCTGCCTGTGCAAAATACTGTCAGCTGAGCATTATAAATGTTTTGTGGGCATAGGAATGCTGCGAGACTTCCCAGCTTTAGTGCTTATTCGGAAAGTGGTTTTGCAAGGCAAGGTTCTCTTGGAAATGTCATGGCCACGGCACAGTTTTAGTAATTTACATTTGTCATGTACAACTTAAATCGAAGGGGTGTATGGCCATGCATGAAGGCACACGCAACCAGATCATTCAGGTGAATTACAGTATACACACAGGCACAGAGGCACATTTCTGCAGCCGTGGATTTTACCTGAATGAAATGCCACCTCCCTGAAACACTGAAAACACGTATCCCATTCCATATCCCAGACCTCTTCTGGAAGCCGGCCACAAAGCACAGACAGTGCGGTTTGCACGAAGGAAAAATATGTCATCTCTTTATACTTTGAGGACTAAGACTCTATGTAAGAAATTTCAGAAAAGCCTGAAGCGGAGGGTGTGAGAAGAGCGCGTTCACCCGGGGAGGAAATTGGGCAAAACTTTCAATTTCCTTTGTCCTTAAGGACCCGATGAGGGGCTGCCAGCCGTGGGGCCGAGGACTTCGGAGTTCGAGCGCTGGGGTGCGAAGAAGCGGGGCCGGGGATGAGGCGCCGCGCGCTCGGCTCGCAGCCGCGGACCGGCCGGGCGCGGTTCCCTCCCTCCGTCCCTCCCTTCCCCCGGCACGGCCGCTGCCAGCCGCCGCCTCCGCACACCGGATCCCGCCCTCCGTCCCCGCGGGACAGCCCCGGCCGCCTCCCGGCGCTCCCTCCATCCCCGCGGGTCCCTCCCCGCCCGCCGGAACCCGCCCCCGCCCGGCCGG
>VZTE01007282.1:1206057-1228282 GCA_013397775.1 Eulacestoma nigropectus
AGCGCAGGTAGGACCCTGCCCGGAGCCCTGCCCGGAGCCCTGCCCGCAGCCCCCGGCCCTGCCCCGGCTCGGCCGCCCCGGCCCGCCCCTGCCCCTGCCCCGGGCGGGCTCAGCCCGGGGTCCCCGCGGAGCCGCCGCAGCCCCCCGGGCCAACTCCTGATCCCGCTTTCCCCGCACTTCGCGCAGTTGTTCCCCCCGGGGTGAGCAGCGCTGCAGTCGCCGTGCGGTCCTGCATGTCCAGCCTGCTTGCCAGTTTCTTAAAGCGCCTTCTTCCCCTGCCCCCGAGTTGTGCCTGTGTAATGTATCTGTCTCTGCTTTCCCTCCGTTGCCTTGTATCACCCCTACGAGGCTGTATAGTTACCCTTAGAGACCGCCTCGTTCCTCTCGTGCTCCTTGCTGGCTACCCCGGTTATCCACCTGCACAGCATCCTTCCTCAGTTTAGCATGAAACCACTCATCGTATTTCTATTTCCAGCAGTACCTAGATTTAACCACGATAGGTGTACTAGAAATGTAGAGGCTGATTTCGCTAGTCACCTAGAAACCCTTTTTCTCCCTGCGCTTCCATCTAGGCTGAGAGTCTGTGTGGTTTCTAAGTGACTGAGAGAGGTGGAATAGGTAGGAGGAAAAGGGACTTGAAACATTAGAAATAACTTGGAGGGAGGAGGGTGGAATCAGTCTTTGCTTCTGCTGTTTGTTCCACTCTGGAGAAGTAGCAGCAGGAGGTGCTGGAGGAGGAGGATTTACAGCAGACACGCTGGAGACCCGGAGCCAAACTCTTGACTGCTGGAATTGCACGCAGGCTGCATATGCCGCTGGGAGGTGGTGGAGTGTAGTAATACGTGCAGTTGTTTTTATGTATATAATCACTTGGATAATCACAGGGAAATCTGCAAGTGAATTGGTCTGTATCAGATTATTTGCTTTTTATGTTTGGTTAATACTTACGCATTAAGGAATCAGAAACAGCCTTGTAGAAAACAGTGGGCAGCCTTTCTTTTCTTTTGGTTTTTTTTGGGGCATGTTTTTTTGGGTTTTTTTTTGAGTTGGGAATAGTTTAAAAACCACAGGTTTCTGGCTATTAGAACTCTGCAGTTTGATTTGCAGCGCAGGTTCTGTTGTTTGTAAGAAGTCATTTAGTGCTGGGAAATAGAACTACTGATTGCTGTCAGGCTCCTCTTGCTCTTGCTTTCAGTGCTCAGAGTGAGAAAGTGGCCTTCATCTACAGCAGTATGCATGGGGGCAGATGTGTGTGAAGTGCTTTTCTTGTTCAACACCGGCATTAGCTGAGTATTAATTCTTTTTTTAAACTATTCCCACTGTCTCTGTTGACTGATGATGGTTTCCCAGTAATTGTCCAAGTGTCTCATTTGTTTCTGCCGTTAAGTGCCTTCTAAAGGAAATGCAGTTTGCTTTTGAGTATCAGGAGTATTGTGTGTAACAGAGCAGAGTTATCATCAGGTAATTTAAACGCGTTTCTGAACACAAGACTGAGGCATGACCTTGGATACATTGACCATAATTTATCAATCAGTTGCCTAAGTGTCTAAAAACCAAATCTGTTCCTGTAGTTTTCCTCATTCATGTGTATGTTAATGAATCTCTCCATACATAGATATAATCAAGCAGATTAATTCTGGGGTTTATCTCTTCTTTTGCTCTGACCATTGTTTTGGAACCTAGTCAAAATATGGTCAAAATAAGTCTTCTCTTAAGAAACAATTTTGAGTGAATAGCACTTCTTTTGCAGATGTATATTATTGTAAAGCTCTCTGTTAAATAATTCTGTGAGGCGTGTTCTAGATGGTGAGGAAAGCTTTGTCCTCCATTATGAATTGAAGTGCTTTTTAATCTTTGAGCTATTCAGCACTGGAAGGGTATTTTTTGCAAAGTCCTTATAGCAGCCATAAATACTTATGCTGGAGAGACTTCCTGTTTGCTGTACTTTGCCCCCTGCCGTTACCGAACGACACCTTGATTTTTGTTCTGGGGAAGACGGGAGTGAAGAAAAAAGCAGCCAGAGCAAATAAGTAAAGAGGGGGATAAAATCCACCACATAACCCAGACTGTTGGGTTTTTTTCTTTCTTTAGGAAATGCATTCTTGCTTTTATAATTCAATGAGAGAGCGCTACGTATCAATAATTTTTATTGACAAGGGCCAACTTTTAAAGGTAGTGGTGCATCTAGAGGTGCATGGAGGTGCCCAACATCTCCAGAGCTTCCATCGCACCGGGAAACTGTTACTTGAGAAATATTGACCCTTAGTGGTATGGGGTTTTATATCTGGACTTCTGACTCTTAAGAGTGATAATAGAAAGGAAGAGATGCACCCACATCCTCCACTAGATTTACATGGAAAATTATTTTCATGTAAAATGCAATAGAGTTGTAAACACTACAGGAACACTTGTTAGTCACAACAGTGGTGGAATTATGCTAATACAATGCTAATGCTCTGTGGTGTAGTTGATATCGTGCCTGTTAAGAAGCTTGTGACTTGCATGTAACTCAGCTAGATGGATTTTTGTTTAGATCTGTGCCTGCCAGGTAATCTGATGCTGCTGAAATTCAAGGCAGGGAGATCTGGCGATGACCCTGAGTCGCTGGTCGAAGGAAGGAACATTAAACGAGGGCACACTTAAACCATCCTTGTTATTACTTGAGAATGAGAACCCCAAATCAGATTTTCAGGCATGTAGCTTCTCTTGGCTTACAGAATTCACACTAAGACAGTCTTGTGAGTCAATCCTAAAATACTTGTTCCTGGGACTAAAGGTTTTGACATGTGGACTCAGACACAGTATTTTAACTACCTTAGTGTTAGGGAGTAGACCAGTAGGGCTAGCATCATTTCAAAAGGTAATTGGAGTGTTTTGCTGCTTGTTTTCCAGACTTACCCACAGGCTGGGAGGAAGCGTATACTTTTGAAGGTGCAAGATATTATGTAAAGTAAGTTGAATGTTTGTCACAATACTATAATTTTCAATTAGTTTGTCTAAATGTCGCTGTAATTTTGAATGCATTCCGAACTGAACTTAAATGTTACGCTATAAATCCAAAAAGAAGCATTTAAATTTGTCATAGGGTATGTAGTCCTTTGTTTACTGAATTCTGCACAGCTAAACAATTTCTTGACTTTTTGTGTTAATTAAAGCTGTTTGAGGATGCAGATTCAAATGCAATTTCTGCTGTGAATGTAACCATGTAGTAACGAATGTCCTTGCAAGCCAAGAATACCTTAAATTTGTCTGTTTGACATTTGTGTGTGTACCCTCTTGTGCCACAAATGCTTTCACAAAGGCAAGATCTTACTTCATCGCTGGGGGAAGAGTCTTGATTCAGCCCTGTTCTCTAATTACATTGTTTAAAGCCACACTGAACGTTTAATTTGGCCATTTTCTTGGCAGACCTCCTGCTTCTGCTTCTAGCACTGATTTTTTGTTTTGTTTTGGTTTTTTTTGTTCAAGTTTTAGTATGTTTTGAGGAGCACGTTCACTGTGGTAGACTTGCTGTGTGTATTGTCTTTTTGGGTGAGAGACGTGAAAATAAAGCTCTTGTGTAGAAGTCCAGAGGGTGAATTGGTTGGATCTGTACAAACTTCTTACAAGCTTTTCCTCTCCAGATAGTTAGACCATCCTTACCTGGAAAATTTTTAAGTGGCACCTATGTATATTTGTCTGGTTAATACGCTTCTTTTTCTTCTATTTAGCAATTCACAGGCTTTTCTTGATTCATTCAGGAGTTTTTAACCACTGCACTGTGTGTTTGGTTTGCTGTCTTTAATAATGTCATCAGTGGGATAACTTTTATGAGTGAAGGTTACAAACAGAGTTTATAGGCTGCAGGCAGGTTTTTTTCTGCATTGTAGTGTTGAGCACAAGGTCACTGCTCTGTGTAAGATGCATTGTAGACAGTGTGAGGTGGACGTTACCTATGTGTTTCATGGTTTATTTTATATGAGTGTGTTTGACTTGGTCCTAAACAAAATTTAAAAGCATATACTGAAGCATAATGCTCCCAAAAATCTGACCAGAATAGGTGCTGTGCTGCCTAGGAGGGCAAACTACTTGTAAATAGGCAACATGTTTGTTTTCCTGTTCTATTCTGCCTTCTTGAAATTTGAGTGTTGTGTAGCAGTTGACCAGAAATATACCAGACTGAGGACAGAGATCCATTAAGAATTTCACCTCTGGAGTTCTGTGCAGATTGTTAAATAAAGACCAGTGAGAATTAAAGAAAGCTGTGTTTGCGTGTGTACGCAATAGAAAAAAACCCCAAATTCTTCTGGACCTTGAGATGGAACCTTTTCTTGTAGAATAAGCCTATGAACAGTGTGTTGGCCAGCTATAGTAACTGGAAAATAATGACTTGAGTTTTCCTGGAATAAAAAAGTGTTTGAACAGCTGTTGTAGAGTGACTGATGCTCTTATGGACAGACTTACTTGATGAGTGGTAGAGTGTTTGTGTACCCTTGTCCTTCCAAGATCTCCTGTTCAAGGTGTTACCGTAACTGTTGGGATGTACATGGAGCTGATTGTTTTGCTGATAGCCAACACAAAATAGCTCCGTTTGTGTTTGGAAGTTGTGCTGTCTTTGAAAACATGTTGCACAAACACTTCTCTGTGATTTGGTAGACGTAGGAGGATAGCAGGGATGGTGCTGTCAGGCCTGCTGAAAGGTTCACGTGGTCTGACCTGTTTGGCATCCTTAGTTAAATACTGGTTTGTTGTGTAGCGTCTCAGGCTGAATATGAATTCCTGCCCAGTGATAGCTTCTCCTTTTAAAGCTGTCTCACATTCAGCCCTACTGGTGCTAGAGAGGATGTGAGAGCTAACGTAGACAGGGTGACAACGTTGTAATCACTGTCTTCTAATCCTAGGCAGTGTAACTCCGGGTGATGGGTTGATTATAATAATTCTGGTTGTCTGAATTTTAACTACTGTGGGGCTTCTGCATGAGGGGCAAACAGCACGGGCTGTTGTGACCTTCTGCTATACAAACAGTCCCACATCTGGATTTTTAACCATAACCTGCTCACTTGTGTGTACTGATTTGCTGAATATTAGTGTTTGTTATGTCGATTACAGCATAATAAAACTACGTTAAAACTAAAAATATTGAAAGCTTGTCTGTGGTTAGGTCTGAAAGAAATACATTGTTTTATGTTCTGTATGACTTACGAAGTTACAAGGAAATGAATGTTAATGTCACGCTTTTTGATGCTTCAGCCACGTGAAACCTGGCTGTTGGATTCCTGCAATGTGTCCAGTCAGAGAGTTAGACAAGGAGGATAGTCAAGTTTCCTGATCACATAAATTATTTGACCTAACTTCTGAGGCACAGCTTCAAATATGTGGGTTGAATAGAAATGTTTAACAACCTTCCTTTATGGTAAGATCTTATGCTAGACTGTGTTTGAAAATAAAAACCTTTTGAAAATTATTCTTCTGGTTCTTTAATAATAGGTCTTCAGTGTTCCAAGTGGGTGTGTTGCTGAATCTATTACTGTGCTTTTTTTGGCTTTGATGTAGTAAACACAGTATAATCAAATTGGGATAATGTCGAGGAGATAATCGTCAGCTAAATCTTAACATTCCTTGGACTGGCATTTCAAACAAATGACTCGGTATACAGACTGCATTGAAATGTGATTATTTTTAAAGGACACTATTTTTCTTGGGATGTGTGCACTCGTTTTCAGAAGAAGTAAATACCAAATGGTGACTATTTTACACATCTCTTTTTCGCTCCCATGACATTGAATTTGTTCTAGTTTTAAGGTGGAAAGATACACTAAAACAGGGACAGATAAGGAGTTGTTTCCATTCCATACTGTAGTTTTCTTTTGGCGTAGGGTTGTCTTAGTAAGTTGATGCTAGCTAAGACTTCAGCCTTTTTTGCAGGTTATTTTTTGTGGTTTCCTTGAGTAGTAGAATATTTGCTAATGACAGAATCCTTTCTCCACATCCTCCTCACCTCTTCTAAACGCGAATGACAAAAGATGTTGTTTGCTATTTGGAGTTAAAAAATGTGCAATGCCGTAATACCTTGTGCGTGTTCTCAGGAGATGTGGTTATGTTGCTTAGGGGTTTTGTCTCTTTTGGAGTGAGAAAGTCTGGTTTTGTTTACTTTACATTAGCTGTGTGCAGAGACAGCCCTTCATCCGCACTCGGTGGGAACTCCAGCAGTAAACTTTGCTGAAGTAGTGCTTGGTTTGGTATTTATACAACAACTAAACTTTTACCCAGAGTATGGGGCCCTGTGACTGTAGAACTGATACATTCAATTTTAACATTTAATAGTTATTGTCAGTTAAGTATTGAATCTTTTGTATTACGAAGTAAAACTCCTGAGGCTTGAAAATTACGGTGCAGCAAACTCGATATTTTTCTTTTCTCCTGCTTAGAATCCTTCACTGGACTGGTTACTTGTGCTGAGTGTATTGTGCACTCACGAGCTCTGAAAAGTTAAGGGCTTTATCCCCAAAACACTTCTGAGCTGGATGGTCGTATGGGAAGCTTAAGTTACTTATGTTATTTATAAGTGCCTAAGGAAAAGGCCCCCATGGGACAATCCCATTGTGATACTTCTCAGTAGAGAAGAAATACCTGGTCACGGGCTTCAGACTCCTCACTGAGTAAGATCATGGAGAATTTCCAACTTGATGTTTTTAGGACTTTGTGATGACTTCATAATCATTAGGCACCCAAGCACTGGGTTTGAGTACCATAAAATCACATAAATATGTGCGTGCATTTATGCATATGCATGTGTGGAAGAAACCCTTATCGTTGGTTGAAACAACCCAATGATCTAAACTCAGGCATTTGCTTACTTTTCTTGCATTTTTGGTTTTCATTGCAGTTGTTCTGAACATAAGTTGGGATTTTTGTATTGATTTTTTTTTTTTCTTTTCGAACGAGGGTTATATTTTTTAGATTACTAATTTACCAAATAAGGTTGCTCTAAAAATCAATCCAAAGATGATATTTATGAAATTTTGCATCAGTCTACCTAGTTTGGCTTCTACAGAAGTACTATTAGATAAACTGTTTAGATCTTAGAATTTTGATTCTTCTTAGCTTTGCTGTAGGACTGACGCTTTTTGGGCAGTACAAAAGCTGACTGCAAAAGTTCTTAAAAACTTAATTAAGAAGATTGAAATTTCATTTTTAGGGTTTTCTCTTGAAGTTTGCCTTTTTCTGTATTCATCAGAACAATTTTTGCCTGTTGCTTGCTGAATCAAGGCATTGGCAAACCCTGGCCAAAGCCGAGGTGAGTTCACTGTTGCATCAAACAGAGGTTTTGTGTGCTTTTATAGAGACTTTTTGTCAGTGCAGGTTTGTTTATTGTAGACATGTAGGTTGAAAATTGGGAAGGCAAGAAAAATTTATTAAGTGATTAAAAGGGATAAGATCTCATTCAGCTCTGAGTTTCTGTTGTTTACTAAAATAAACCTGTGCTCATTGAGAATTCAGCTTTCGTTTGAACCTTTGTGTTTTATGTGCATTCTAAAGATCCTTTCCCATTCAGCTGAGACTTTCTCCAGAAAAATCAAAGAACAACAAATCGTGGTTGCAGAAAAGCCTTTTCTTGAAAGGAAAAATGGAATTTGAGAAAAATACTAACAGATCAAACTGTTTTTCTCCAAGACTAAGAATCGCAGTGTTCCTCCCAGAAATTTAGTTCTTTTTTTGTTACCTCTAACCTTTATTTTACTAAAATGAAGAATGAACTTAATTCTTTTTCTTCCATGGTGAGACCTGTAGGTCAAGTAATGGTGTATGGCTAGATGAGTAAACTGGGACATAGCTACAAGCTATCCTGTGCCTTTTGTAGTGAGCAAAGCTGTTCAGACAAGGAGAACTTTTTGGGAATGCCTGCACATTTATTATCTGTTTTAACATTTGCTTCTTTATTCCACTGACATATTTCAAGAACCAAAAATAACGCAAAGCTGAGGCTGGGTGTGGAGGTGGAAGGATTCTAGGCACAGGAAGAAGTGAGTGTGGGTCAGAGGAGAGGTGGGACTGCATCCGAGAAGCAGCTTCTTAAGGGTTGGATGTGGAAGGACAAGGTTGTAGGGAGTGGTGCGCTGAAGGAGAAGGCTAAAAGGGTGGGAGCAGTTGCAGAAGGGGAAGGAGCGGAGAGACAACCAGGCAGAAAGGAGTAGTGGCAAGTCAGGAAAAGGAGTAGGAGGGGGAGCTGATTTCCTAGGAGCAGAGTTAATGGGATTTCTCCCAGAGGGAAGGGTGGCAAAAGTTCACCCTGCAAAAACAAGTTGTCTGACTCGTGTGCAGGTCTGGAAGGGCCCATTATCCCTGGCTTAGGAATCTGTATCAAAGGTAGTCTGGGAGGTGGAAAATCAAATGTGAATGTTAGGAATTACTGTGCTTCTAAAGGCTCTTTTTGCCTGTGACGTCTGTGGTTGATATTTTGAGCTGTCTCTTTCCTGAAGTGTGTTCCTAAATTTTGCAATACCTTAAATGCTTCAGTTTCACTAAGAGAGACTTGAAAGCATGAGGGAACTTACGGATGATTTTTTTTTTAAATCATTACCAAGTTTTTCAACACTTGTAAGAATTAATGAATAATTATTTAAAAATATAAGAATACCTATACATAAGTAGTTATGTGAAATACTGAAGTCCATGAGAAAGATATGGAAGACACTCAAACTTTTTGATATTTGTTAACAAATTAATAAATTGGTCTCTAGCTTTAGATCTTTGTTTTTGAAGTGATAATATCTCTTCCCTAGCTTTGGTCTTTTTTGGTGGTTGAGTGCTAACAGCAGATAAAGTGGATGTACTCTGCATTTACTACAGTGAAGTGAAATCTTACATGGTGTTTCATTTTTGGTATTCACCATGTATGAAGGACGGCAAAAAGCAAAGGAAGTGCTCATCAATCAAAACTTTCATGTAGGCGGTTGCTGCAATGTTTGATAAATACAGTGGTGCATTTTTTCCCCAAACCCTCCCCCCTTTGCAAAAAAAGATAACTGATGTGCCTTCTTAAGAATGATTTTGAGACACGTACCAGTATTTCATCTTCCTGCTGTGTCTGGGTGCTGCACAGGTTCATTTTCTTTTCCCCATCTTGGTACCCATGTCCTGAAGCACCTGGAACTGGGGGACACTTCCGAAAACACCTCACCTGGCAGGCAGGTACCTTGTGAACTTTGCCAACAGAGGAGCCTACTTGTTGTAGCTCTGTTTGGTAGAACTTTTACAGGTCCAAATTCTACCTGGTGCTTTTCACGTTCTGCTTTTGCTTTAAAGGAGTTGCGCCCACTTTTTTTTTTTATGCCTGTGGTCTGACAGAGTTTTGCTGTGCTGATCAAACCTGGTGTCTGTTGTGGTGTTGTGCCAAGCCTGTTTTTCCTGCACATGTTTATGTTATCCTGGCTCTTATTCTAATGAATTACACTTTCATTAAACCTGAGATACACTTGGGCTGGCAGTGCAGAGCGCTCCTCAGTTCTCTTCTGTGTGTGTGTGAGAGGGGGAAAAGGCTCTTGTGGAGCTTCAGGCAAATCCTTGCTGGAAGCGAAGCTCCACAGCCCTGACTGCTGGGATTTCTGCCAACGTGGTGCCTGGATATGTGTTCTTTTCTGTGTTTCAGTAAGTAAATACCTAAATTTAAACTCTTTTCCCTTCTCTCTCTCCCTCTTCCCTTGCCTTCTTTCTTTGGAATGTGTGAGATAACCATGCCTTTCAGTTCTCTCCGTTGCTCTTGAGTTTGGTTGGAGGGAAGGTGTTCTCTGACAGTGATGTTGAGAGGAGAAGAAGCTGAATAAGTAGCCACCATCAGAAGCAGAAATTTGGGGATGGGAACTTGACAGCAGAGGCACTCCAGTAAAACTCTACTTCCCAGTACTGGGTAGGACAGGAAGGTCTGGTTAAATGGTTGGTTGTGAAGTTGCATCTTTCTGCTCCAGACCTATGAAACTTGAATTGAATACTTGTTTGAAATCTGTGGAGTGGAAAAAAAAAAAAAGGGCTTTTAGACAGTATTTTAAATGCCTGTGTGGCCTGTGATTGTCTGGAAGCTTTATAAAAACAATTAAAGAGACACTGGCATATTCAGGAGGCTCCACAAACTTAGTTCTTCATGGCTTTCTCCACTGTGATTTAGTAAGAACAATTATTTGTAAGGTAAACAATTATTTGTAAGGTAAGGTATATTGCCAAGCAACCTAACCTTTAAAATTGGTTCCCTACTTTTTCTTCTTCCAGAGTCTATTATAAATCATGTTTAATAGAAACAAGTGCTTTAAAAACGAATTTTGTGCTTTATTAACTGGAAATGTTTCAGTGTGTCAGACCAGGCAAGAGAGGTCCTAGTAAGAGAAGGTGTTTGAAAGCAAAATGCCTGGTGAAAGTTTTAATTTCAAATGCCATCTTTGCCATCTTTCCATTCCAGTATTTCCTGGAAGCTTTTATCATCTTTACTACTCACTGGTGAGTAGGATGCTGTAATTGCACAAATCCTGCAAAAATACAGCTTTGGATTTTGTTCTGAGCTGCACTACTAGCAAAATTCTGTCATTTTGGATTTTTTTTTTATTCTCCAATTTTGTATTAAATCCTGCAGATTATGCAGCTGCTGACCAATGTCTGTAACATTTATCGTTTCTGAGAATCTTTTTTTGAGATGAGTAAAAACATGTGATGTATAATCTTTAAAATTTTTCGATGAACTTGGTTCATAAAAAGGACAGAAATCTCTCTTTGAAATAAAATTTTGTGAGCAACAAGAATAAACATATGGTGCTCTCAAATGCTTATGGTGAAGAAGAAAACCTTTTAATCTGATTTATTTGAATGCCTGAAAGGGTAACTTGGTTTCCTGATGGCTGAGACTGTGGGGTGGAGGGTTTTATTGTGGATTTTAGCTGTTGTTCACACTATTTTGTAGGGTTACTTTGTATTTTCTGATGTACAAGGAAAAACCTCTAGATGAATATAAAACTCTTTGGTTGAAATTTTTTGTAAGGTTTGATGCAGAAGGTTGAAAAAGAAAGTTGCAAGCAAAAATACATGTTTGAGCAATCAATGTCGTAAGATCAAGTGTTCATTTTAATGATGAATTTTAATCAGCAGAATGATGCAAGCTAAACCTCATTAGATATTCATATCATCTGTTCTGATCTGAAATCTCTCTTATGGTACAAACTCATATCTTCTCTGCTTGATGTGGGTATCAGTTGCTTACCTGGTCTGAAACACTGAAATATTTTCAGCTGTTGAAGCACACAAATATTACTAATTTTTTTTTTTTGGTAATTAATAACATTTCAGCTTTTACTGATTGATGATTGATCCATCTTCTTTGTTGTATCAGCAGAGTTAAAATAATTTGACTTTTGAATCAATACACTTTTAACTGGTTTAACTGAAACCTAAAAATATCCCTAATACAGTGAATTTTGCAGGACTAGGTCACTAAAGCTACCCTAGATCAGACAGGAGGTAGTATTAACATTGTCCTACAATGAATTTGAAGAGTTTGGGAGCCTAAATACTTACACTCATCAATGGGAGTCTTGGGCCATCTGTTTGTAGTTTGTGGTCTGTAAAAAGCGCTGGTTTGGGGTTTCTTACCTCGTTCCCCAGCCATACCTAGGGACTGCAGCAGGCTGGTGAACCTGGAGTCTGCAGTGGAGTGTCCTGACCACTGCCAGGTCTCGTCTCCTGCCTGTGTCCCTCCTTCTGCTCAGCTTCAGATGAAAGCCAGCTGGCAATCCTGCAATCAGCAAGGCCTCTGAATAAACCTTGCCTTGAAGTGCTGTGGGGATGAGGCTGGAAGGATGCAGAGTGTGAATTGTGCTAACACTGCTGCAAAAGGTGTTTTATTTCCTTTGTACTGAGCCTTGTATTTCTTTATCTGCAACTCCTGTCTGTCTGACAGTTCAATTACTAAATGAAAGGGTTTTTTCCTGTAAACTGAATTTAAAAATTTCCCAGGTTTAAACTTTCTCTGTAGTGATGGCCACAAAGAGGAAGGTTTAAGGAAAGTTTTTTTGTTCCTGAGAGCGGATAAACTGACAACAAAACCATTAAATTTGCCTACTTTTCCAGCTGAATATGTTGCAGAGTAAAGAGCATAAAAGGTGACATTTTAGAATTATTTAGATGAGTGATGCCTAGTAGTATGGTAAAGTGACTTCTGTTTAAATGCAAATTTAATGAAAGGGTATCCTTTTGGTCTTCCTGTTACCAGTAGTTTATATCTTCTATATATATACAAAATATATTGTTCTTTATGCTTCTTCTACAGACCTCCCTCTCCCAAGTTTCTTACCTTGAACATTTGCATTTTGCTTCACTTTCAGAATATAATAAAAATCTGAACCTTTTCCTGAAGTGCTCTTTATTCTTGCATTCTAAGCTAACCACTTTGCAATGTGCTTCAGAATTGAGCTCACTCTGTGGTTTTCATCCAACTTCAGGTGAGAGTGCCAAACCTGTCTGACAAGAAATTCGGGATTTCTGGTGCCTCTGATTGCTCATTTTGTGGTTTAAAACAACAAAAAGTGCTATCAAATGCAGCAATTCAAATGCCAGTGTTTTATCCTGTTCGTTATAATCTTTTGTTTGGGTGCCTGCTGCCTCAAAACATTTTTGAGCTCAGATATGTAAGTTCCTTGAGAATCTTGCGATTTTGTTGCTGAAAAAGAATTAGAAGTGAGACAGAAGTAGAAAACAGTCAGTTGATTAAAGTGGTGATGTCCTGTCAGGCTCTAAGTGGGGTTTGCTGTGTTTCACAGCCCTCGATGATTTAAGCAAAGATTGCATCAGGCTGAGGAGTCGGAATTATCAGCATCCTGGTTTGAAATAAGAGGAGGAGGAAGTCTTTTTTCAGTAATGGAGTTGTTTTTTCTTTCTGACTTTCAGTGATGCTGTTTGTAAGTCATTAGTGCAGACAGACTTCTCAAACTTTTAATGAGGATTGAAGGTACCATCATTTTTGACAAGTATTGCAGTCGTTAACTTAGACAAGAGCTCTTGCTTTTATTGCTTTGCTTGAAAAACTGCCTTGTGCAATTGGAAATGGGTTTTTAAAATACATTCTGGTAACTTAAGGCTTTTATTTATTTTTTCAAGGAGGTGAAGAAGTGAATCTGGCATTGGCTCAGAACCTGGGTGTCTCATACACTTTCACCAGGCCTGGTATATAGGAGATTATGTTGCTGGCAGAGTGAATCTGTAAAGAACAAACAAAATTTTTCACTTGTTTGAAGATGGGTTAAGCACCTCTAGGAAAAATTGGAGTAGAATTTACTGACTGGCTCTTCTATTCCTAGCTAGTTTGTTTGCAGCAGTAGGGACCTAAATTGTAATGAGAGGAGGTGAATAGGTTTTGGATTTGATTTAACAGCTGAGTTCACCAAGTGTCTCTATTAGGACTGTAGGGGGAATAGTCAAAAGCAGAGCTCATGGAAGATTTAATGGTTTGGGGTTTTTTTCTGTCCAAATTTGACATAGATATGTCAACCACAACAAAAAATCAAATGCAGTGCAGACAAAGCTGCAGTTGGCAGCTGTTAATTTTTTTTGATCAGAGGCAAATATTTCAAGTCTTCTGATCAGTTTATTTTCCTTGAGCTGAAGTAATTTGGTTTTTTAGTAGTCTAAAAGCCTCTCTGCACCACTGGTTTGGAAAAAAAGAATTAGGGATTTATTTATATCAGAAAAACAACTGTCTCCAACTCTTTGTCTCTTCAGTTCTTCTCCTGCTGTTTGACCTTCTCTTTCTCTTCCTTTTTGTTTTATTTCTGTATACGTGCCCTTATTGTTCACCCTACTATTTTCACTGTTACTCTGCTTGCTTCTAGCACTGGTAGCTCAAGTAGTGTTAGACATGATCTTCCCCAGTTGGACTGCATGCCAGATTTTCCTAAGGGGAATGTAAATACTGCGAGGTCAGTTCAGTATCAAATGCCTGCAGCCTGAAATGAACCCAGCAGGATTTTCTGCTATTCAGTCAAAATTAAGACCTGGTTAGGATACACTGCTAAATGTTGAAAAGTCAAGACTTTGAATTATATATTAAGCTTTACTTTTTTTTAATTTTTTTTTTTCTTTAATTAAGCTTACTTTTTTTCCCTAAAGTAAAAGAGTGTGCACTAGGGACTACTCACTATAATTCTGGTAACGAACAGATATGTTTAGTAACTTCTCTCTATATACTGATGGATTAGATTACTTGATTTATTTCTAAAAATGAGGAAGAGGTGTATGTGTGTGCATGGTCACCTGCAACATATTTAATACAGTGGCACTTAAACATTCAGCTAATGTGCTGTTAATAGCAAATAAAATCTTCAGCCCATCGTTTCCTTTGTGTTTCCCCTCACCTCCTTCACTCCTCCCTTTCTTCCTGAAAAAGAATGGACAGGGGTAAACTTATATGGCAGATCAAAAACAAATTGCTCTTTATGACTTTCTCCTGTACTTCAAACAACCTACTGGTCATTCTTTTGAGGGAGAATTGCTCCCTGTGATTCCTTTAGATCAGTGATGCTCTGTAATTTGCCATATGATAGTCTGAATTGCTTGCATCTGTGTACTGCTAGGGACCAGTACTTCTCGTTTTACAGGGAGTAAAAGTATAGATGAACAATTGAACTCGAGGGGTTTTTGCTTTTGGTGCTGCTGTCAGTAGACTGACATACTTTAGGTCTATTTGTCTTTCAGACTGTTGTCTGTGAAAAACTGGCTGCTATTAGTTTTGGGAAAAGAATCCATCTAATTGATGAAATTAGAAGAACATAACCTCTGAATCTTAATAGACAAGCCAGGGGTTGAGTTGTTCTTTGGTATTTTTTGTTGGCCACACCGTGACAAGACTGATTCATTCTCCACTTCTCTCCAGGTCTCTGAGATGTCATGGTAATGTCACTGTGAAATGACAACAGAAAAATATGACTTGTGGTCAGGGAATCTTTGCTTTTTATTTTAAATCAAAGCTGTTTTATTTCTGTGAGGAGATAAATAGTGTTGTGGTCATTAGGTAAGTCTCAACTGCTTCACAGTGTTTTTGTTATGTTCCTGGTAAAGTTTCACCAACATACTTATGGTTTTGTCTGGGAGAATTCATGATACTGAGATGAAAGAATATTTGATTATTGAATGCTACACTTCGATTTTCTCAGTCGATTTAAGTGGGTATTGAAAATAACCACTTAGAGGTATTGATGAAAAACTACATTTTTTAAATCAGAATAAAACAGATTTTAAAATGAAGAGCATTAGGAGCTGTCCTATAAGCAAAGTAATGTTAAGTTCAAATGAATACATTATGAAGTACTCACTCTGAAGCAAAGATGAATGTATTATAGAGTGTAAAGCCATCTCTCAAGAATTGCACTAAAATACATTCCTTGAACAGCTTTATTAATACTTAGTTTTGTGCCATTGGACAGCATTTTTTACTAGAAATTATTTACTTGGGAAATCAACATTTCGTACCTTTTCTCTCTACAAATGCAAAGCATAAACACCTTTGTGCTGGTAGGCCATTGCTTAAAATATTCAAGTAAAAACTCAGACCATTGGCTTTGAAGGAGTAGGAACAGCTCATCTATCTAAGCTTTGTTTTAAAATAAAATTAAAAGCTATTTTTGTTACTTAATAAAAGAGTGTGTGTGGGGGGGTTGTTGTTATTTATTGTTGTTCATGAAATGATGTGATAGTAATTTCCAAAGTCCATTTGAAAATGATGGGAATTTCATCAGCAGGATTACAAGTCTGGCATGTGACTAGCTGTGATTTGTGAGGCTTGCTGGTTTGGTTTTTGCAACACTTTGCAGCAGTGCTGGTGAATTTCTAAAGTCAGGGAATAAGGATGTTAACACCGAGAAGTCCCTAACTTCACCATCTGGATTGACTCTGGTTTGGCTTCTGGAGCTGCCTGATATCCGTTCAGCTCATCATTGCGTCAGTGATTTTCCTGGTCTAATTCTGTAACCCCAGCATTTATTTTGGGAAAGATCCAATACTGTTGGCTGAGATGTCTACAAGGGAATGTAGGATTTGTTTGGGTGGGTTTGTTTTTTTTTTTTTTAAATCAAGTAGAAAATGGGTCTTTTTTAGAAGCTTCTTTTGAAGTGTTTAATGATTCCTCCTCATGAGGTGTGATGATTAAACATAGCACCCCTGTGCATCATTAAAACTTGGGGGAAAAAAGTGCTGATATTTTTTTTCGTTTCAGTAGGGAAGGGCGGTTGCATGTGCTGTCTTTTGTACAGCTCCATTCCCTGTCAGACGCTGTTTCTTCCCATTGCCGAGTGAAAAATAACAGGTGGAGGGCTCTAAGAACAGCAGTGGTTTCCTCTGTGTGCCCACTGAGCGCACTGTGGGATGACTTTGGAATGTCACCTCTGTAGTGTGGCCTCTCTGCAAACCACTGGCAGCTCTGACATCTGTATTTAAGAAAATTGTCTGTGCCCCCTTTTCTGTAGCTGGAGCTTTTCCTAGTCAGTGAAGATGGATTCATGGCATTTTGAGAGTAAGTTCTCATCCACGAGAAGGTGGCTGCAACACCGCTACTCCAGGTGCACTTACAAGCTGCATCTGTTAGATTTTGTCATTTTAAATAATTGAATCCAAAAGTAGAGGAATTTGTTAGCATCCCTAAAATTACGTGGAGCTTATTGGCAAATACTCTTTCTTCATATACAGTTTTTTAATAACTTTAAACCTAACTTTCTTTCTTTAAATGGGGGAGATTAAGCTCAACACAGATAATTGTTTCAAATCCTGATCACACCATAGACAGTAAAATCTTATGTCTGAGCAACTACTGGAATATCATCATGTAAAAATTAAAAGTTACAGGAAATTATGTTGCTGTGGAAAAAAATAATTTGCTTTATTCCCACAGGCACTAATTATCAGGACTCTGAACTGAAACTTGTACTTTTCTGCAAAGGATCCTTGTAAGGAAAACATAATCAAGAGCCACTAAAATCTCTGGTCTTATTTTTAGAAATAAATTGTGCTGTTTCACTGGTTGCTTTCCAAGTTATGTATTGAAATGGTAAAGCAAAAAAAAGTTGCTTGACTAAATTCCACATAATGGTACATTCTTAGAACTCAAATAAAAGAGATGGGAATGGAGAAGAATGTAATTTAATAATACGTTTCCGTAATTTAGCAACTTGGGTTTACTATGTGTTTAAATACTTGTTTGTTTGGTTTTTTTTAATTTGCATACAAAACTACTGCTCGTGTTTGTTCACTTTTCAAAGCATCTCAGCTTTTCACGCTCTTTAGGCCATGTTTTGAACTGCACAGAGTACCATGGAAATGTTAGTGCTACAGTTCTCTGGTGACGTTGCTTTGAGCTGTTTCTGACTGCTGTTCTGGTGATTCTTTGGACCACCAAAAATTATACAAGACCATTGCTAGTTTGTAAGCTATACTTGGATGTTTAATAAATTTATATATATATTTACTTGCTTGAGGCTTAATAAAGAAGAGTATATAAATACTGTGTGTGGAATCATCTTTGAAGCTGTGATTTTATTTTCAGTAATTAGCTGTACTCCTCTTCCAGTGTTCTTACTTCATGCTAGGATGATTCACCTGGTGGTGTGGTGATGGCCAGGGTAATAATCTGGGGAAAACTGACTCATGTAAAGCTGAGGAGGTACAAGTCCCAAAAAAAGATATTGGTTTAGAATAAGAGCTGATGTGCTTCAGTAACTGTAGGGATGGAAATATTTTATGAGTTACAGCAGTAAATAGGGAGCTGTGTGGGAAGAGGCAGCATCCTTCTGAATGGATACATTTCTTCAGAATAAAACTTGTAACGGAGGAAAGAAAATACTTAGAAGGAAGGTGGTTTCTCCAAATGCTCGTGAGTTGGGTTGATGCACAGTCCTGGCAGCTGAGGAGAGAGTGATGAATTCCCTACATGAAATTAGGACAGGAATTTACATAGAGGAGCTGTTTCCTTCAGGGTGAGGAGAACAGCAATGTTTTCAAGATATGACCTGTCTTGGCAGTAGTTGAACTGAATAGTGTGAATTCATCAAAAGTTTATGTATCTTTGTAACCTGTTTTGAGGCAGCTGAAGTGGTTCATGTTAAATATTTTACATGGCTCAGCTCTCCCTTTTGAAGATTTTTTTTTTTTTTTTTTTTTTTAATCTAACCAAAATTAGCCATGTGCTTGTAGGGGATCCTTTTTCCACAAGAACAGATTAAAGGTTTTCTTTGTGGTGCAAGATTAATAGGTGGAAGAATATGAACTTAGAGGCCAATTAACATATTTTCCTGGTTACCCTGTATGGGTAGTCAGCATTAAAAAAAAATATGAGATCTGTAATGGCATTCTATAGAAAATTTATTTTGGTAAATGTTTTTTCCTCTTTATGTCCTTGTTAATTATGACTACTTAATTGGTTTTCCTTATGGTTTTCATTTGCCTGGGGAGAGGGACTTTTCGAAATTAAAATAATAACCAAAAAAAAGCACATCTGTGTAGTGTTAATACTGGTTCAAGGTTTTTCTCTTTTTAGCTGACATGTAGTGTTCATTCTTTAGGTACTGACTTGAAAATTGGAATCCCTTTCTTTTCAGATTCTACCACTGTTTTCTTTTCAAAATAAATTTTAAAAAATAGAATATAACCATCTGTTTCTTATTTAAGATAATTAGGAAGAAAACTGCCCTCTCACTTTAAGTGTGTCAAGGTGAATACTGAATTCAGCAGTAACACACAGTACAGAGGGGAGTGTAAGCTCTGTGTTCTCTCAGACTTTCAAAGATTTTCAAATATATCCCTATTGTTGTGAGTTGTGGTACAGATTTTTGTGAAGCGGGCACTAAAATTAAAATTAAACTTTGAGTTAAATAACAGCTTGCCTTCTTTTTTGTTCCCTGATGTGATTTGAACTTCTACACAGGCAATCTGCAGATAATAGATGCTATTTTATCACTTCAGCTTATGGAGCCACTAGGTCCTAAATTTTAGTGATGACTTTCCAAAGCTGGTTGTTTTGTTGTGTTGGGTTTTTTTTCCCCCTCTTTATGTCTCCTTTTGAGCCAGTATCTTAATTGAATCTTTTATTTCCACTTTTCTAAAATAAACTTGGAGCAAATGTTGCTTCTTGAATGGATATTCTTGCAGTTTGAGCGAGGAAACTCTGCATGCATTTAAAAAAAAGCTTTACATGCAGCTATATCAATTTGTTGCCTTATTGGTATTTCCAGTGCTTAGAGAATCCTAAGCCATTCAGGAAATTGGGGTTTTTTAATAATTTCATTTGGCAAGTAAAAAAAGAGATAATTATTTTTGATTCTTAGGTGTGCTCTTTTTTGTCACAGTGCCACCGCTTTTCACTGACCTTTTCATGCAAGGATTTCTGGCTCTTTTTAACAAGGTTTCCTTTTCCTGTTTGAAAGGCAGCACTACTTGCTCAAATTCGATTGATATCTTCGTGATGCTAAGCTTATGAATTGACAGAATTGCATGCCCTCAGGATTGGAAAAAAATGTAATCTATTGATATTTGGATTACATTTTATCACTTGCATTTAGGAGAAGAAGCAGAAGCTGTGGCCTTCATCCACAGTGCAGAGAAAACAAGCTTCCTAAAATCAGACTCTAGCTGGAAAAGTCATGTGGCTGTAAAGGCCTGACATCTGAAATAATATTGTTCCAGTTCAGCATGTCTAGAAATACAAGCATAGCTTTATGCTAAAGTAGTACTGGTTTAACAGGAAAATGATAAAATAGCACTGAAGACAGAGGAGTTTGACAGGGGTGAGCAAAGATGGAAGAGCTTCATTTGGGGAACGCCTGGAATACTTCACTGAGGGCTGATGGTGGAGAGTACAAGTCTTCAAAGTTAGAAATGGTAGAAAGGCAAGTAGAGAACAGATTTGCTGTACAGTCCCAATAAGAGAACTACCAAGAGGAATCACAAATCAAGAAGAGCTGGCCCTTGTGGCTGATGTTCCGAAGGTCTGAAAGAAACGCTTGTCATTCAGGAAAGTGGCTGAAAACACGTGCAAAGTATAGCTTGGGATGGTGTGGGCTGCAAGTCTGCAGTCGTGGAACCCTGTGGTCACTCTTTGCATTCAGTATCCCACTTCTGAAACTTGTATTTGCCAAAACAAGGTATCCCTGTGCATCCCTCCCATCCTGATGGGCTGTCCCAGGTGTTTGCTGCTGATCACAGCTGGGAACAGGGCACTGTTGTGTGGATCTAACCTGCTTCAGCAGCTCTGGAGAGCAACATTAATCACCAGGTTATAAATATTAATTTACCAGGAGTAAATGAGAGGAATGTTGTTTCAGTTATGGTGCTGCAGGTTCTTAGAAATGGTCTTGCAGAGTATCTCTGACTGGTATCTTATCACTAAAGCTTTGATGGGTGCTGTGTGTGCACAAAGCATAGCTGCATGGGAAGACTTGTTTGCTTATAGTAATGCTCTGGCTTTAACTTGTTTTGAAAATAAACTATGTAAACATGAAAATGTGACTGATCTTCCTACTGAAGCTTTACTACACACAGAGATTTAATGAGAGAAACATAAAAGTTATGAAATCATTAGATACTGTCTGCTGGCCGAGTGTTGATTCAGACTGCTGTAATTGACTTTTTGCACGAAGGGGTTTGTGTGAGTGAGTTGGAACCTGGCAAAGAGATTTTAAAGCTGAATTGTTTTTCAGATTATAAATGGATTTGAAGTATTAAACTTGTACCTGCTTTCAGAAATCCTGTGAGATCATTTTAGAGATAGTAGGAGATTAATTTAGGTGATAGAAGGTTGAGGAGGGTAGAGTTAGATGCTTACAACAGTCTAAATGTCAAAATATTTACTTACTTGAAAAGAATACCTTCTCTTTTTTTCTCCCTTTCTTCCCAAAAGATCTGTTTTATCTAAGCACATGGGCATTTGAAGATTGATTTTTCTTCAACTCTAGATCAGTTCTCGGATTATTAGGAAGTAACTACCTTTTCTATATTATTGTCTCAAGAAATAAATTCTTTGGAAGATGTAACAAGTCGGATACAAATGTAGTAGAGGTTTAATCATAATTTAGACAACATCTTTCACTAAAGTTATGGATTTGGTTTATTTCCTTTTAACTAGTGAAACTCTGAATTTGAGCAATGAATCCAGAAGCTTTTTTACATCCTCTGAAAATGAATTTCTGTTTTCCTAGATAACGATGTCAGAATATAGAGTTGCAAAGTAACAGGAACATTGATAAAATCTGAAAGACAAATAATTACCTTAGTCTTTCTAATACTAAATCACTGTAGGTTGTATACACACAACTCTTTGGAGGACAAGAACTCTCTCTTAAAAGGTTCTGTGAAAGGTTTGGTGTTTGGGGCTCAGTATTATCTCATGTTATTAAACAAAACCGAAAACCTGTGATGGTGTTCCTTTTTTAGATATTTGGAAGAGTGGAAATACAGATTATTGGTTTGACACAAATGATGGGTTTTGTTGTTAAACTGCATTTATGGGGATAGACTTGTAAACTCTCTCCGAGGATGGGAATCAATTCCTAAATTTGCTGGATGTGCCACTGGAATATCTTTAAAATATGAAGAAAATGTTATAAAGAGAATGTAGCTGGTGAAAGCTGCTTAGTGTACCACCAGCTGAATTTGTACTCTAGGATTTATGCGCTTTTAATGATTTCTCATTTGGGTTGGGAGGAGCAAGATTAGGCATAAGTATATAATAGTACTGGAAACCTGGCTTCTCATGTGATCTGGTAAACAAGAGAGAACTGAGTAACAAGAACATTGGAAACTTAACACTTTTAAAATCAAATTTGTTCATTTAAGTTGATCATCACCAGGAGTTAGGTTGTGAAGCTTCTACCACCACTGCCTGAATTAAATCCTACCAGGTATTCAGCAAAGCTTTTAAAGGCATTTGGTGGCTTTTTTTGCATGGGTATCATTTCTGAAGAGAGAATAAGAAAATAACAAAACTGAAGAATAGTCGAGTAAGTTTCCAAATGCTGATAAAGATCTTGCCATGCTTCCCCAATTTTCAGGCTCTTTAATTTGGACTGTTTTGTGACTACTCCTTTATCCAAAAAGAAGTCAGTTTAAATCCTGAAAAACAATAGAAGAATTGTTTGGCAGAGAAGTCAGCAACCAGTATCTTGGCACTGCCTTCAGCTTTTTAAGCCAGGTTGCTGACAGCAAAAGCACAAACCGAACTTGGGGGGGGGGG
>VZTE01007282.1:1228304-1294096 GCA_013397775.1 Eulacestoma nigropectus
ACACCATTGACGTGTGGGTTGGGGTGGGCGGCGAATCCAGTCTTCCAGAAGGAAGTCTAAATGGAAAATGGAGTCCGCTTTAGAAAGACTACAGCTTTCTATGCAGTTAATTTAAAATTCTTCTGCATAAAATAATGACACTTGAAAACTATTTTTACCTAAAAATAGTTTCTGTTTTCTTTGCAAGCTTTTTAGCTCACATAATTACTTGCACCTAATATAATGTGATGGCATGGTCCACATCAAAAATTATTGGGGTTCAGCTTTCTAATTTTCATTCTCTACAAAAAAAACTCTTGGGACCTAATTCTTGCAGAACCCTCTGTAATTGCTGAAGAAATTGGAATACAGGAAACAACATGAGGAGTTTGACATAACTTAGAAGCTGTGTCAAAGGCTGCATTTGTCAAAGCAGCATTTGCTCTGTGCCACTGTTTGATGTGTAATTTTTGAGCAGGCTTGAAGCAACGGTGAATTGAGGCTGCTTTAAGGGCTGACAGTGTAAGGTATGTAATCAGAATAGGGGAAAGATGACAATGGATCTTCAGGCACTGCTGTACAATTATGTATTGAATCCATTATAGAATAGTTTGGGTTGGGAGGGACCTTAAAGATCATCCATGGCAGGGACACTTTCCACTACTCCAGGTTGCTCCAAGCCCCACCCAGCCTGGCCTTGGACTCTTCCAGGGATGGGGCATCCACTGCTACCTTGGGCAGCCTGTGCCAGGGCCTCACCACCCTCACAGTAAACAACTTCTTCCTAATACCCAATCTAAATGTACTCTCTGTCAGTTTGAAGCCATTCCCCCTTGTCCTGTCTCTCCAGGCCCTTGTAAATAGTCCCTTATCACCTTTCTTGTAGGCTCCCTTTGTGTACTGGAGGGCCACAGTTAGGTCACACCTAAGCCTTCTCTTTTCCAGGCTGAACAATCCCAACTGCAGTCAGAGAATTACATAGAATGGACCCGGGTTTGCCAAGCTCAGAGTTCATGGCTCACTCCAAGGAGAAAGGTGTTCAGTGTTTTTTTGCTTGGTCGTATTTTCATTGTACCTTTGGAACGCTTTGCCAGGATCGGTTCATCTTGGCTTAGATTGGCTTGACACTGTAAAAGTTGTCAGTGTCACAGGTTCCTTTTCCTGTGAAGGTCATGAAGTCCTTCCTCTCTTACAGTGAGTTTTGCAATCATGCAGTCATAGGCAAGTCCAATCAAGCTGAAAATGTGTCAATTGTAGGACTACTTTATGGTGAGATGTATGAGCTGACTTGAACCTGTATCACTTTCCAGAAGAGCTGCTGCAAATACCAGCTCCTCAGACAGTATCAGCTATTCAGAGAAAAGACTTTTATGCTGGCATAGGCTCCATCTGCCTTAAGAGGGTTTGTTAATGTTGAAATGTTTCTCACTAAATATCACACTGCCTGGTACTGCTATATGGGGAAAAAATCTGACATGTAGATTTGCTTATAGTTTTTATACAGTGTTTTTATGTGCATACTTAAGTAATGCCAGCTCAGTATTTCCCTGCAGTTCACTTGTGTTTCTATTTATACTTTCAGTTTTCTTTGATTAACTAAAACAGTAAGTAGGTGCTATTTCTAGCATAGAAGGCATATTGAAATAAAGATGTGAAAATACTCTTTGAAGTCTGCTTTTATAGCTGCCTCCAAAATCAGCAGAAACTTTAGAACCCAGCAAAATTGATAATACATACTATTTATTGAGTTGAACGAGTTGCCTGTCTGTTCTCAGAAGTTTGAAGAAGAATGTTGTTGAGTGTAGCTGAAATGGAAGATGAGTCAAGTTAAAAAGTAACTGTACTGACAGGAATTAATCAGAACTGTAGAATTAACTGTTCTGGTTTAGCAGTTTGTGTTGAGATCTTTAACAGCTAGAACTCTCTGAGGTGAGTGTAAAAACTCTGGATTACACTTGTAGGTACAACTTTAAACTTTTACGACGTTTTAAAAGGGACTTTGGGACTGGAGGAAGGCTACTTCTCCTGTGTTTTTTCTCTTGACTGTCGTGTGTGTGCACATGTGTCTGTATGCATATGAAACGAACTTTGATATTAGCATAGCTTTCTGCTGGTTTCAGTGTCAAAAACTGATGTCCTCTCTTGGACTTCTAGATCCCAGCTAGAGACTAAACTATTGAAGTTAACATAAAATGAATGCCAAGCTGACTAAGCAGGTAAAGACTTTTTTTGAATCAAGGAGGGAAGCACCAAATAGGAAATTATGATAAAAGGAATGTTTACCTTGGCTACACGTTCCTGGGGGAATTTGAATCTTTAGGTTGTCTTTGACTCATTACTATAATTGATTAAAATGGAACAAAACGAAAACCCCGAACAACAAAAGCAGTTGACTTCAGAAGTGATTCAGCAAGTCATTCATCACATTGATAAAATAAGGGAAAAAAGACCATTCATTTAGCTGACTTATTTGTAAGCACTGTTTTTTCTCCATGGATTATTTGATGTGTCTGCTGGTTTTAAAGGCAGAAAACATATTCTGTATTTGATCCACCTGTTATCACAGCACAGCAGCAAATATATGGACCTCAGTGCCTAGAACCAGAGGAAGTATTTCTGACTGAACACCCGTAGCTTTGTCAGTTTTGGCAAGATGACTTCAGGAAATGGTTATGCTTTGAAAGATACTGTCAGAAACAGTTTTCAGTGCAGAAACTGTTATTGGGAATTGACAGCTGCTGCTGCTGCTGTTGCTGCTAACTCTTCCAGTGCTATTTGACATAGCAATATAATTTTGTCAGCAATGGCAGGGGCTTTTGCCAGCTCTTGATGATAAGGAAATGTAATTATCCTTGAGAGGAGCATAATCTGTGACCTGCTTCATCTCAGCTCTTGACCAGAGAGGCCGTGGGGTCTCTGTCTTTGAAGATTGTTGAAACTTGGCTGCACAAGGTTCTAATTAACCTGAACTAGGTTTGAAGCTGGCCCTGCTTGGAGCACGGGGTCAGAATAAATGAGCTCCAGAGGTATCAGGAGCCTACATCATTGGGTTTTGTGAGTGAAGCAGTGGCTCTTCCGTAAGATGATAATATTACAGTAATTTTTTTCCCCCATGGACATCAGCTTGTGGCTGAGATGTGGAAGGAGGAGCACTAAGCAAAAATGAAACTTCAAACACAGATCTCTATTCTGAGAAGTGAGTGATATCAGGGTGAGTGGAGATTGGGTTTTTTGCTGCTTTCGTGGTTGCCAATTCAGTTGTAGGTTACAAAGAGTCATAAATATCTCTGAAACTGCAGTTTGTTCAGTAATGATGCAAACTGGGCACCTTCGTGGATCCCAGTACCAATGAGAGGTGACTTTCAGTTTAGTCCTCCTGAACTAAAAAATCAAGACACACCTTGAATGTAGACTTCAAAATCTTGGCTGTGTGTACCTGGGAGGGAACTGAAGCTCAAACTGAGGTGGTTGACTCAAAGTTAGTTCAGAGCTGACTGAAGTGGTGCAGTCTGGATTGGGATGAATACTGGGAGCAAACACTATACCCAGGTTTCTCACAAAAGCTGTAGTTTGACTTTGTTTGCAGTGTTGGAGTTTGCTGTGATGTTAAGAGAATGCTTAAAGACCCCCTGATATCCGAGTGGATGTGATGAACGATCAATATTTGAAATACAGAATAAAAGTTAATGGAACTGGGTTAAGGCACCACCTTGTCCTGAATGTGGTGAAGTGTGAAGGAGAAATTTATGGTGCTTTTACTTTGTTTAGTGTTTTTAGTGGGTTTTATTATGTTTATGGGTTTTTTTGGTTTTGGTGGGGTTTTTTTTGTAGCGAGGATTATTTGTATTTCCTATTAGTTTGTATATTTAATTTGGAAGTGTTAAGTGCTACAGTAACTATTAAGGAAAATCTTCTCCATACTCCATTGAATTTGGAACTTTTTCAATTTATTAAAAAAATGTTGAAAAAAACTCTTAGTAAAAGCAAAACATCTCTTCTTTTAGGATGCAAACTTGTCTAGGACAAGGCATTTTTCCTGGTCTCGTGCTTTACTGACATCTCAGGAATAAATAGAACAGTAGAGGGAGCTTGGTAGTGTCTTTAAATCGTCTAAAAACAACAGCAGCCAAACAAAACAATCCAACACTTGTGTACCTTCTTGGGAGAGATTTGTGGTGCACAAATAAAAATATGCAGTGAGGCTGCAGAGCAGTGTTTAAAGTTGTCTCATTTCTGGTTTGGTCCTGTAAAATATTACTTTGTAAGAGAGAGGAAAATCTCTTGCTTTTTAAACACTCTCAGTCCCATGGATGATGATATAGTGTTTCTCAGTTTGGTTCATGTTGTTGTTTTTTTCCTTGTGGAGAGACAGCAAAAGAACTCAAATGTTAAAAGTTTGTTATTTTATGCAATTTTTTTTTACTTAAAATCTGTTTTTGTGCTTTTATATGTGCTTGTCCATAAAGCATTTGATGCTAAATCATTCAAAATTAAATTGGAAGATAATTGAGTGTGACAGCCTTTCTGGATGTTATCACACAAAATAAGGCTTATTTAGTGTGTGTGTGTTGTTTGATTTTTGTTGTTCTTGTTGTTCTTGTTTGGTTGTTGTTTTTTGTTTTGAATTCAGTGACAGTTGAATATTTACTTAAAATTGTTAGAAGCAAGATGCTTGCCTCGATGTTTCTGGTTTGCTATGTGTGTAAAATAAGTTGAATTAAACAATGCTAAAAGAGTAGGGCTCCAAGTATGTTAACAGTGCAGATGTAAGCTACCATCATATATTTATTAATTGAGTTGTTTGTTGCTACAGTACATTCCCACAAACTGTATGTTATGAAGTCTCAGGCATATATAGGTTTTTAGGTACTAAACATTTCTCTCCATAACATGATTGTATTTTATATATATATTGATGTGATACATAGGTGCTTTCACTTTTTTTGTTCTTTTGAAAAGAGCTAGAAGTCTGGGAATCAGTACAGTCGTATTTTTTGCATTTAGTTTTAATTCATTTAGTGTAGCTGTGAATGTTACCTGTAAATACAGTAAAAAGAGTCAGAACTTCCTTAAATTTGGAGTTCCTACTTGCACTATTGAGAGTTTTTTTGGTGGTTTGGGTCTGTTGCAGTGTGTGTTACGAGTAAAACTTGTTTAATTTACATCTTAAATATAATTTGAGAATTTAACAGTTCTCTCTGTTGGGTGGGAATCCAAAATGGGAAGAGAGGAACATGGACTTTTTTAGAAAATGTGTGTGCTGATGGACTCGTCATTATTTTTTTGTTTGTTCTAGAGGATCTGTTATGGAAGTTTTGATAACAAATGCACTTATTTTGGGAGTTCAGTTTTTTTCATTTTGACTGTCTTTTGTAACTACTGCCTTTTCATGCCAGTAGATGAATTTCCTAATCTTATTTCATAGGTACATGTTTCTTGAAGAAATAATTGGGGGGAGAAGCTTTGGGATTGCAACTGTGGTCTCACACAGACTTGTAACTCAGTTGAGGTCACTTTTTTGGATTGACTAGGTTTATGTTCTCTCTGGAAGCATCAATCAGTGTAACTTTCCTGTGGCAAATGCAGATGACTTCAGAGGAAAATAGCTTTGCCTCTTTGTGTGGGAGAAAAGCAACAGGTATGGGTACAGCTACCCTCTGACACCCTTGTCTCATTGTCTGTCTTCCTTGTGCATGTTCCCTCTTGCTCCTGTATATAAAACCTTAATTTGTCTTGTAGCTGTTGTCACCTGGGCAAGGTCATTGTGCCAGCTTGAGAGCACGGTGAGACTCTTACTGAAGGACTGTTGACTTAGGTGGTGTTGTCCTCAGCCTTGATTGTCAGCCCAGGGGAAGCCAAGCTGAGAGGCACAGGGTTCAAATGTGACCAATGAAGAGATTAATTGCTACACGCTTATAATGGCATTTAACTACTCTAAGTAATTTCAAACATGCCTCGTGTGGGTTAGAGCTCAAACATGATTAATCCCTACAAGCTTTCTTCATGTAAACAGGTAGAAGCACTTATTCTGTATGGGAAAGATATTATGGAGAACTTCGAAAATTAATTTTTGTGTGATACGCTACAATATCCACTACTTAATCAAGAAATCTTGCCTGAGTGAATTTTCTGGAGCATAAAAAGGTTTTCAGATCGTTTGTTTTTCATCTCTGGCATACTTCTGTGCTGGTTCCAGACCAAAGCAGCATTGCTGCATAGTTCTGTGTTGTGTGCAAATATTTCCAGTTTGAGTGCTGTTAGAGATTTCCACTGTGCTTTCACATCTTTAACATGTCCTAAATTTCTTGACATTCCCTGGCAGAGCAGAGAAAAGGCTGCCTAACCAGATGCTTTCCAAACTGTGGTGTTTTCCAGCATTCAGAAAATAGAGCAAGTATGAACTTTGGGCACCTCCTTGAGAAAATCTGTGTTGGTGAGATCATTGCTGCAGTTAATTTTAGTTCATGTGTCTGGAAAAAATGTGGAAGCAGAGATGGAGAAGTGGTACAATGAGGAATAGACTGGAGGAAATTCTGCCTAACTTTTAGGGTGCATGGAGTGAAGCTTCGCATTTTTGTGCAGGAAACCCCAGCTGCCTACCCCATGATGGCAGTAGCTGCTCTGAATAGTGCAGGGGGAAATAAGTTTAAAAAGACTTAAGAAGATTCTATTTGACTGCCATGGTTTCAGCTGGACAAGACGAAATATTTGCAAGAGTAACAAAGATACTATGGGCAGCTCATTTACAGAGCAGGATATTGAGAGCACTCTACCTGTTGAGTCTGCAGCTTCTTCACTTGGTCAAACCTGTTTTCTTTCAGAAACAGAATGAGTGTGAGTCATGGCTGCAGTTGTGTCACCTTATATGAGAAGCTTTGATCTTTTATCTAACTCATGCTAATTTCTCTGACAGTGGTTTTTGAAGTAAAATCGGTGTACATTTGTTGTGGGGTTTAAGGGTAGGTGTTTTTATGGTGGGTTATTTTTTGAGTATTCAAATCGTGCTCTTCTATTAAAAATGTTGTTATTTAGGAAGAAAAATGCAGGAGATTAGCACAGGGCAAGGAACCACTCATACTGTGCTTAAAGGCTGTAAATGATGCAGGGCTATTGAGGCTTAATGGGCTCAGAACCTTCCTTCCAAACACTGAGCTTGTAAATGAGGTTGCCCACGCCTGTTCCTGGTGGGAATGCTGTCCCTGTACTAAAGGAGTGATCCTGTTCTGGCTGTATTGGTTTGCGTTTTTTTACCTAGAGACTACTCTTAACTTTGCAGCTTGATTGCGTAAGAGGGTTCCAATTGCTAGGATAGGAGTTCGGAAATCTGAGCAAGAGTAATTCGAGAATTTAGGACACGGCTTGTTTTTTGACTCATGGAAGCAGACGAGAAACAGAACTTAAGCTTCTGGTTGAAGTGACCCAAATGTCAAACTGTAGCCCTCACCTTTTCTCTCATAAGGCCCACATAAGTTAAAATGAAGTGGAATAAACACTTGTATTTTAGACTAATAATATGCTTCAAAGCATAAAGCAAGACTTGTTTCTTTTCATCTGTGGGAGAAGGAGTCCTGTTATTACGTCTGTTGTGGCAATGCGTGAAAGTGCCTATTTCTTTTGAGCTTCAGAGAGCTATCTTGTAATATTTTCCTCTCTCTCTCTCTTTTTTTTTTTTCCAATTAGCATCTGGATGTTTAATCACATTTCCAAATCAAGAAAAGATCCTCCAAATATTTTTCTTAGACACCTCTCAGAATTGAGCAGTGCTGTGTCCAAAGCTTCAGTATCTTTCTCATCTGACATAATGAAATACCAAGTGCCTGTAAAACTTCTTCCACAGGTGCTTAGCATCCCCTTTTGATGAGCATTTGCTCAAACACGAAAACCTCATCTTTGGGAGCAAGAAAAGCAGTCAGTTGCTTTTGTGTGAGTCCTTTTACCAAAACCACGTCAAACAATGGAGGACATTCATCAGCAAAGTTAATTTATTGCTTTAAGACCCACAATATTGTAGCTATTAGAAATTACCCAGTGAAGCTGTGGTGAACATGGGATTGAGTGAGATTTGTATTAAGTTTATTAAGTGTATTGCACAACACTGTCCATGTGATTGTAGCTTTCCCGGGCGGTGGTGCAGGTGATGAACTTACAGTTTACAACAATTTACAACCAGTTTAGGACCTTGTCTTTCAAGTGTAGTTAAACAGGTAATAGCAATAAAATGCTGGCTTAGCTGTTTGTGTCGCTTTGATTTAAACACAGTGTCTCTTAAGCTTTTCACTGTTTTGTTCCACTTCTTGCTTAAAACACATGAGTAATGCTGGGGTGGAGGAGCCTTGGCAATTAATTATCTTACCTTGAATATAAATGAACAAGGACTAGCACAGAAGGAAAAAGTAAACATCCTTTTTGTACACCACTGCTTAATTGGAGTGTGTTCTTCCATGCTAAACTATGAACTTTATGGTTGGTGTGGTCAGTCAACAAGAAAAACTTGTTTTAGGCCCCAGGGTGAGTACCTGATGACTGCTGTGAAGCTCTTGAGGGTTTTCTTTTTTAAATTTTTTTTTCTCCCTTTTTAAATCATTTGAGATTACACAAACTTTAATGCTGGAGTTAACTTTTTTTGCTTTGTTGAGAAATGGTGTGTTATGCCAGTGTGAAAGAAGGAGCAAGTGAAAACTGTAGGACTTCATCAACACAGCTTTGTGTAACTGGTATTTATAATTTTCAGACCAAAATATTTAAATAAATTTGGCTTAGGGAGATTAAAGTTTAATCTTTTTGGAAGAAGATTCAACACTAAGATATAAGAAAAATCCCTCAAGGCAGGAAGTGGTTTCATGAATGTGAGTGTGTGTTGATTTTTAACATGGAAAATGGTGTATCACATGGGTACCTACAAAAAAAAATAAGGGTAAGTTGAATTTATTACATGACAACTCATAAATGAAAATAAATGAAAACAGCAGCAACAAAACTAAGAAAAGGAAGGAGCAAGAGCAGGAGGAATGACTCGATACAGTGCTAATAAAAGTTGTTCAGCATTAAGGATTTGGGGATTTTGGATTTGTTGCCTGGGCAAGGGGGCAGGGTCAAGCATCTTTCAGGACTGTTGGAAGATGCGCATTTTGGACTGGCTTGCACATTGTAGCTGGATGCTTCTGTTAGTAACAGTGTTGGTGATGCAATGCTTTATTTTCCAGCACGTCGCAAAAAAAGGAAAGCTTGCATGTGTCAGTCTGCTTTAGCTCTCTAAATGTCTAAATGTACATATGTTAGTATGCTGGTGTCAGACAGTCCTCTTTGTGTGCAGCCCACTGTCCCCATGTGATTGTTCTGAAGGGATTTTATCTGAAATGGTTAGAATTCACCAGTAGCAGTGATAAGAACTTCTGAAATAATGAAGTTGAGTAGCTGTAACGCTGCTTTTCTGAAGGAGGTCTCTAATCTGAATATGGCAGAAAATGGACTATACTGTATATGTTACATAAATAAGGGTAAAGAACCAGTGTAGGGGAATAATGATGGGAAACTTGCAAGATAAGGACGCTGAGCTGATCCCTTAATGAGTCTACTTTCAGATAGACTTCAGCATTTTACAATGGTTTAAGAGGTTTCCTTGCTTCGATGTTAAATTTAAGAGGTTACTTTACTTCTCCACTTTTACCAAAGATAATTTTGTGTCATCCTCTTAGGAAAGACAAACACAGCAAGAGATGTGCCTGTTATTTTTAGCACATCATAAAGAAAATCTATAGCTTACAGGTCAGAAATTAGCATGTATTTTAATGTGCCTTAGTTCTTGAATTGCCAGAGCGCATCCCTGAGCTCTCAGGTTATCAATTTCTAGATATTCTGGGGGGAGGGGATGTACAGAAGTGTATTTGGAAGTCTTCTCATAACCTCAAGTAACCTGATGGAACTTGTATTTCCATTTTTTTTTCAAAAGTAGACAGGCATTAATTGTGTATATAATATATGAGAGGATTTCGCTCATTTGTATTTTATCTTTAGTAGATATCAACTGGCATCTTAATCAATTAGTTACAGATCCTTATCAGCTCTTAATTCAAGTAGCTCTTACATGGGAAAATACTGAAGTGTCTCGCTTTTTCTTCTGAGAAATGTTAGGAACATAATTTTGCTTCTGCAAGAATTTCAAGTGCTAAAAATACAAAATCCTGGTAATTTTAAGACTGGGAGCTGCAATATGCATGCATGTTATGGATATGATTAACAGCCACCTTCTTATCTTCCCATCTACTTTAAAGAGAATCTCTTGGAAGTCGTCTGTCAG
Source organism: Eulacestoma nigropectus (assembly GCA_013397775.1). Classification (NCBI taxonomy): domain Eukaryota; kingdom Metazoa; phylum Chordata; class Aves; order Passeriformes; genus Eulacestoma; species Eulacestoma nigropectus. The sequence goes on from VZTE01007282.1 coordinate 1,238,581, forward strand.
TCAAAAAGTAATTTATAAATTAAGCCAGAATACTGAAGTCTGCATTTGAATTTTACTGCACCTTGGGGGCAAGAGGAAGAGCCCTTTTAATTTAAATCCACATCAAAGAGTTCTTTCACAAATTGTCCGGAGTCAGGATGGTCACAGCTTGACATTCACACTTGCGACAATGAATAATTCGTTATCATGGTTTCTTATGGAATTATAGAAAAAGATAAGATTTAGCAGCCCTGTGGATTTTTAGCGGGTTTTAAAACCAGAAAAGAAATACCTTCTGAACTTTTTTTTTTTTTTGTTTGTCTCGCAGTCATGGTTACACCTTAAGAATCCCTTTTAATAAAGACTAGTTTTCAGATTATTGGAATCATTGTCAGCTGATTTGCAGCTTCTCTGCCCGCTGGGCAATAAGGGTGCCCCATCTTATGGTCTGTTCATGACCTGTAAGCAGCCTATTAACTGGAAAAGATAACAGATTTTTTTTTTAAGTGCTCATATTCAACTGAAATATCTCAAATAAAACCAATTATCTTGCCACTTGCTTGCCTTAAAGTCTTCTGTTTGGTTTGGTTTGGGGTTTTTTTTGTGAAAAAATGTGACATTTCCCCATTTTTATATAGCCTGACTGCTGGCATGTTTAAATTCTGCTTCCTACAGAAGTGAGAATAAGTTTTTCTGTGTGGTTGGTTTACCTAGGAGTTTTATTTTGAGACCAGCAAAACCACCCTGCAAGTTTGGCCAGCTCCCTCTGTCGGAAACTGGGGAGATTCTGTGCTGAGCTTCTCTGTGAGCACTCTTTCTTCCACAGATCATTCCTCCAGGAAGTGTGGGCCTGCAGCTCTACTCTTGTCAGCCAAGAGAGGCCATTGAAGGAGAAATAGTAGCTTAAATTTTCCTTTTCCTGTGCTCTGTTTCAGGTGATAACCTATGAAAGTAATTTGTAGCTCCTCAGGCATATTGGAAAACAAAACCAAACCTAACTGAAATGTGCAGTGTCCTTGGCACCAAAGGTTTTGCTTTGAAAGTTCTGTTCTTGTTCCCTGTACTTGGCTGCTGTAGTCAATTACTGTTAAATGTGCATGTTATGATCTTTTAATTGCTCACAGGGTTTTAAAACAGGCTATTACTTATTTATCAGCAGGAAATGGACAATAGTCAAAATAATATAATCAGTTTCTGATGTATTCCCCTGCTTATTTTCCCGTCTGTTCCAAAGTTTTCATGGATTGTGACTGCTCAGGATTTTAAACACTTTGTGATGTGTCTTCTTTCAACTAGCAAATCTTTTAATTGACACTTCTTTCCTCTTGCAAAAACGTGGTGGTCTTTGGTCGTGTAAGAGTGCCTTCCATTATGTGATCCTTTGCTGCTGCTTTCTGTTCAGAAATCTCCTAGTTTTGAAATGCCAATTAAGGCAGCAAAGTAAAAATTCTTAATTTTTTAATTGTTTACCTTGCAGACCAATAAAAACTTTCATGAAGGCCTACTTTTCTTCCCTTTCCTATTTTAGTGGATCCTAGGGGCTTTTACAGCAAAGATGGTCACAAAGGATGCATTGCAGTTACACAGTTATTATATTAAACATTTAATATCTGTAATCTATAAATTTTACACAACCTCGAGCTGGATGTAGGTGCTTTATTTGTATGTGCTTCATTTGAATATTTTATGGAGAAATGGAAAAGTAATCCACTATCTGTGTTTTATTTAAGTGCATAAAGACTGCCAACATTAGTTTTAACTGTAACTTTGATAGCAAAAGTGACTATTGTAGCACGCTCAGCTGTAAAAGTACAGAACAAAAATATGAAATGTGTCATATTTTTTCTTGTGTCATTATGAAACAAATTGCTGAAATATATAATGCTTTATATATGGACCGTTTTCCCAAAGCAAACTGACTTTTCTTTTAAGAATTCAGTTCAAACAAAGGAGTTGTATTTAAACAGAGATGTAAACACAAACTCTGGCAGCTCAGTTCCGCAAAAGATTGTGATCTGAGCCCCACAGTACTGCGTACTGGCAGGAAGGGCTTAGCTGAATTACTGCATAGGAAAAGGGGTCCCTGCAGGTCTGAACTGGGCCCCTGGCATAAGTTACAGCTGTCACGCAGGCAGGTGTTGGTTTGAATTTGCAATGTCTGTTTTATGCTAAAGCAGAATCACTGAACTGAAATGATTTGGACCCTGGACAGAGACTCCCCGGCCAGTTATGTATTACTGGGAAGCTCTTAGAAGCAAGAGGAGTACACAGTTGTATTTTGCAAGAAGCACGCGGGATGTGTTTCACAGTGGAAAATATTTTATTTGAACCTTTCGAATTTGTAAATGAGAAAATGGTTCTGGTTTCAACTTTCTCAGTACAGAAACTGGACTGAAATAAATCCAGAAGAGGAACTTCTACATTATAGCCCAAATAATGCCTTTCCACCAAAAATTTGCTTGTCCTGTGTGCTTAGCAATTACTCTGTGTTTAAGTTTTCCCTGTAAACGTTTGGATTCAGTAACTCTTCCAATAGGAGCAGTATTTTGATCTCATCAGAAGTCCAAAACATATGAAAGCTTAAAAATAAACAAGTCTATTAAAAAACGCCCTGTTTTGCTAAAGATGTAGTTAAGGTGCATAATCATTAGAACTGAATCTAAGCTGGATTATTATCTGGGGACGTTTGTCCTTTTTTTTTTTTTTCCCTGCACAGGAATTAGAACAGGTCTTAAACTGCTTAAATGTGAAAAGTTTGTTAGGATAGGTACTAACTCATTGAGATCTCTTCTTGCCTAAAGCGTGCAGAAAGTTCATCAGTATGGATTCAAAAACTTTTAGAAATTTACACTTTTCCTGAAAAATGGTTCCCTCTAAAAAAAAAAAAAAAAGGCACCCTAGTTTGTACTTCTGTTCTTCATCTTCAGACGTATTACTGCATGTGCAGATTTTAACATTTTAGACTTGGAAGATAGCTGTAAATGGAAATGTAAAGACATTCTGCAACCACGTGTAGAATACTTTTATTTTTTCTTAAGCTTGGATATTGCTGCCAGGTGTTCATCTCTACTTTATATCCTCAGTTATCCTACTATGGTCTCCCATTCACATTCTAAGCATTTCTCACATTTCCTTACCTCATGGGAGCACATTCACTTCCCTATGACCCCCCCACGTTTCCATATGAAAAGACTGGCAAGAATGTTAATAGTTGTTATGGCAATAAGCAATTTATGAGGGTCACCCCGTCCCTCATTATTTCAATATTTATTCTTGCCAGTAAAACACTTTTTGTTAACTTTTTTCTTGTTTTGTTTGTTGACTAATGGAGAATCACACTTGCAAATGTCATTGTTTGGAGGGTTGGACTGTCAGTATGTTTGGGTGTTAAACAACTCTGGTTTGTTATAAAGGGAAATTCAAAAGAAGTGATAAACTTAAAATGCATAGCAACTTGTAGTTGCCATGGTGCTTCAACTTGAAGTAATTTTCTTCGATATTAAAATGCTTTTGGGGTATCATCTTTGCTTTTAAGTAGTCGCTATTTAAGAAGGAAAATGGCTCTGGGGAGAAGTAATGAGAAACTATTTCGGAATATCTAATTTGGCAACCAACGAGGAAGCGTCAAGAAAATTCCTCAGTGTCCTAGAATCTGTTTGGGGCCTGGCTGTGTTGGCAATGGAGGCTTTTATGACACCACTTCACAACGCTAAAGACTGCTGGGTTACTGCAGATCGCCCCCCCAGTCAGGGGGGTTGATGGTCAATTCTTCAAGAAACGAATGTGAAGTTGAGTTTGTCAAATACTGAGTCGGGGGATGGGATCAGTGCCCAGTGTGTCCTGGCCCTTTGTGTCAGTTGATGTGTGCTTGTCCTCCTCCTCCTCCCTTTTGTCCGTGATGTTCGTGCACCTGTAATTCGTACTTCTGCGGTAATCAGAAAGATTCTTTGACTGGATGTGCCACTTCGGAAAGACTTTTAACTTCTCCCAGAGCTGTGATACCTCGCCTCAGTAATTTTCAGTGTCAGAGCTGTTGAAGTGTTAGACTTGGGTCCCCCATGTGGACCTGAGCTGCACTACGGCTCCCTCCCTTCCCAGCCCAACTGCTGGATTTACTCTTTTTTTTTTTTTTCCTGCCTTTATTGGCTCTGTTTGTTTCAAATGAGCACCTTCCATATGTTCTTCTTGCATGAGACCTTTGACTTTTTAACAAAATAAAAATAATAAAGAATTCTATCTAATCATTTTATCTTGTTCTTGGAAATAACGAAGGCTTGCAAAAGCCTCCAAAGTGGTGCATGACTTTGATACATAAGTGGTAATAATCCCAAACTGGCAGTGTAGAAACTGGCTGGAAATGAATTTGTATTGAATTTCATTTAAAGAGTTCTAGTACTGAGCATTTCTCTCTGAGACTTTAGCTTCATTGCATATAAAAATCAGCAAAAAGTGTCTCAGGAAATAACTGCAGGAAGTTGTTGGTTTTCGTCTTTTTTTTCCATAAAATTCTTCCTATTTTAAAGGCATAATGTTTAATTTTTAAAAACTAGAGTTAAAATCTCCTCCTTTGCTGCAGTCACACAAAGATTGCAGCTGGTGGAATCTTTCTGTACAGCGAACGGGCCAATTAATGCAAGTTGCATAATATAAACTTCGGATTGCAGCACTGACTTCTTTAAAGAGGTTGCATCATGTTTATTCAAATAATCAATGCTATGTGAACCAAACATGTCAGTTAACTCAAAATGACCATGTTCAGAGTTAATTTGTGCCTCCATATTTTGACTGCAGCTGTGTGGCTCGGAAGCTCAAGGTATCTGCAGAAAAAAAATACTGCAGCTTGTAGGTTAAAAGTCCTGTCTTTAGTTAGGGTTCACTCTGATTCTTAGGGAACCATCAGAAGAGAAGTAAAATTACTTGTGTTTCTGGGAGTGAAAAAAGGTTGCCTTGGGGTTTTTTTGGATTATTTTTGGTTTCGGTTGGGGTGTTTTTGGCTTGTAAGCAACAAGCATCTTTCTTTTCTAATTAGTCACTGAAAACATCACAAACTAAGTATAAACAAAAACTAAATATAGCATATAGATGTTATGAATACCCTTATTTCAGGCTTCAGGCTGAGGCATAGCAGGACAGTGATCTTCTTAACACTAAAAGATGACCTCTTCAAAGCATCATTCTGCAACTGTTCAAAGCTACCTAATGGGCAGAGCTGAAATTCAGCTGCAGCTTTGTCCCTGCTTGCCAGGACAGTAGGGCAATGGGTGGTTATTTACTCTTGCTAGAAAGATCTGTGCGTTCCAGCAAGGTTTTGCACAATTTCCTCTCAAAAACACGGCAATAAAAGTTTGCATATTTTACGTCTCTATGTTGGGTTATTTAGCTGGGAAGTGATTTGGGAAGCAATCAGAAAAGCAGTAGTGAAAACTGCCTTCTAAAGAATGCCTTTCTGACCCTGTCACATCGCTGCAGCGGGTTGTGATGAGAACCAGAATGTTTACGTTCTGCTTCTCAGTCTAATGCTCCACCAGCTCAGGAGCTCTGTCCTCCTTTTCAGAGTCAGGAATAAATCACATCACTTCAGACAGCAGGTCAGTTTTTGAAATGTGCCTTCAGATTAGTCTTTCTGTCTGTCAGCAGTCAGCACAACTTAAGTTGCTTTTTACTCAATTAAGGTGACGTAATCCAGTGGTACGGTGGACGTAGCTGAGCAGTATGATAAGCTTGAGGTAATTTGCCTGCCAGCAAATCCTGCTGAAACCTCCACATCAACAACACTAAAGTTGTTATTGTAAATGGGATAGTGTTTTGAGTTAGCATTCCTAAGGGATTTAATCTTGTACCTTCAGGCACCTCGGAAATTATTTCAAAAGGGATGCCTGTGTTGACACTTAACACTGTGATGTAGTGATTCCTGGGCTGGCTTTTTAAAGACTTAGCTTACACACTGGAAGTGGTTAAACCAGAGAGAAAGATAGAACTTGACGTGCTTTTGAAGCTTTCTTCACAATGTCTCTGCTCTGCTTTCACCTTAAAATTCCCTCTGCGGTTCCTCACTGGTAATTCCTATGTTTTTATAGTTTCAAGTGTGTTACCTCAAGCACCCTCTATTGTGCCAGATTTTAGGAAGGGCTCTCCCATGCTGCTGCTGTTATGGTGAAGCTCATAGTTATAAGAACATTTAGCAGCACCTTCATTACCAATCTGAAATTGTGTATTCCGTCCTGCTCAATTCTAAATGCTTGTATAGTTTTTAGCAAGATTGCTTTGTGTTTTGCAAAGTAGAACTGTAAATTAAATCATCTCATTCATTTAGCATCTCTAATTGAATACCAGGTGCTTCCAAAAGGTGCTGTTACTCAAGGAGCTTCTTACGATGAGAGTTTTTCAGTTTGTCTCTTGTTCCTCCTCCAGCAGGTATCAGTGGTGAGAAACATAAAACTGTGAGACTTTGAGTTGCTACCAGAGTGACACCACCTTAAGCAGTAGATTTTACTTAAAGAAATGTCAGCTAGGAGGTTAAGTCCCATGAGTTCACTGTAGCTGCTTTCTGGAAACTGTGGATCTCATTGGCCTAACAGCTGAGTGTGTAATACCCTCATGATTGGGTATTCTTTACTAAACTGATCTGCAGTGTTAAGTGCAGTGTGTGGTTGAGTTGCTGCTTTAAAAACAGGCAGAACTTTTCAGTTCAGGAGGTGAGGGATCTCTTCACATCAGCATCAGAATCACCATCAGCTCCAGGCTTCTGTTTTTATCTGCTCTTTGAATCCCTGTGGACCTCTTGTGTAACTTTGTATAGACAAAAGCCTGTTTCCACATTTCCTAAGTGTGTTCAAACTGGCTTTTGAAATAAAAATGATGCCTTGAGGAAGCTGCTAACAGTGCCTTTGGGCTGTCACCTCGGATTCGTCCTATATGAAGTAAGACCTTGTAACTGACTTAGGTTGATTTTTATTTGTTGTTTGTGTGTTTTTGAGGTCTCACCGAGAAAAGATGCCAGAGCCTTCTTAATGTCAGGAAAGGGGTATGGGATGGTGTTTATGAAGGGAGTTTTACTTCTCAAGTCAGTAGTAATCATGATCTCTTAAGTAGTGCATGAGGAGTAATAGTCTTAATCTGTGTGAAATGAGAGGCAGTTCTGGATGTACGCCAAGAAAGATGCTACCTTTAAAATTAAGTATTTCATTCTAATCTTTATTTCCTTTGCAAGGAACCTGTAGAGAATGTTTGGATTCTTAATTTTTAATATCAGGATGGTATCAAGAGGACCGCACCTGCTCTAAAAGGAAGTGAAATAAGAAGAGGCAAAGTAATGCAAGAGTTTGTCTGACACAAAATGGGATGTCCTAGCTTGGAGAAGTTAAAGCAGTTGAAGAGACGTGAAATGAAAAGTGAGAATTCAGTGTATAAGAGGAGAGGGTGGAGAAAACCAGAAGGGAAATGGGAATACATATTATTTTGTTAAGGTGACTCTTACAGGATATATATATAATAAGTATTTAATATCTAATGTAGTATTGGTAGGGGAAACCTGGGCAAGGAAGTCTCTAAGTCTGGGAAAGGTCTTTGATGAATGAAGTAATTGGTTAGTTTGGCTAGAGTAGCCCCAAAGTGTTTCCACAGTCTGATGCAATCTAAACTAATTGTAGTTTATGAGCTTGATCTTTGTTCCATTTGAGAGGAAGGACTGACATTGAGTGAACTGTCTTTGGTAATGCTTTGAATTGCCTCTACGGCTTGTTGGAGGTTTTCCAAGTTACCTCCAGCGTATTTCTTTATAAATACTGGATCATTTTTTTTGTACTTGATTTCCTCCTCTGAGACTCTGTGCATTCTTGTTGTAAGATTTGTTCCCTCAGCTCGGAATTAGTGGCAAGGCCAGGTTTGCCACTGCTGTAATCTTGCACAAAACCCATTCTTCTCGTTTTGTATTCATTTTATTCTCTTGCTCTCACTGCTTGGCATGTCAGGCAGGGGAAGGGCAGTAAAGATGGCAGATGCAGTGCATTGCTTAAACTCCAGTAGGGTCATACTGTTGTCCTTCTGGATGACTTTTGAGTCTGCTTCCTTGCTGAAGCTGCTCCTCTGTCATTCTTAGGAGCAGCTTGGAAACTGACTTCTCTGGTCAACCTTGGTTACTGTAGAAGCTGATATCCAGTCAACTGATATTCAAGTCCCATTAAAACCAGTCCTATCTGAAGTGCTTTTGGCAGCAAAGGCTCTCTGAGTGCTCCAGGAGTTGGTACTGAAGATTTTCATGTCTAATTTTGCCCTGTATTCTGGAGTATGAAGCACTCACATAAATATGCAAGTATGCATAGGTAAGCTGTAAAATATTGCAGTAAAGAGGAAATAGCTCATCATTTAAGAAAATTGCAATACTATGTTACTAATAATTTATTCATTAATGTGCAAATTGATCCTATATTCTCATTCTCTCCTTGGGCAAACTGTTCTCTTCCTTTCTGTTCCAAAATATATATTTTTTTTTTTTTTCCAATACTGATGTATTGGTAAAATGGACGAGTTGGATCAGTACCCCTGTTGCTCCTTTCCAAAAATGCTGTGCCTACAAATTAATATTGAAAAAGCTTGATTTGTTTAGTGCTCATTACAATTACTTAGACTGGGATTGTCAGTAGTTATATGGGGGTAATTATTTGGTATTAAAATGTGTAATCAATGTAAGTTCTTACTAAAAAGATACACAAGATGGGTAAGGAACTAGGTATAATTAGACATGAAATCCAACTAATGTTTTTGGTTCCATAGTTATGAAGCAATGCTTCTATATAGAAGTTGAAAGCCCATTTGGGTATGGACCATTCCCAGTCCATCGTGTCCACAAGCATCATGGTGGCTTGTTTGCAGTTCTCCTACTGCTGCATGTTTCTTCATGCTCAGAAAACAGCAAGGAAAGAACCTCAAAAAACCTCCATTTGCCTCATTAAGGGAAAAATTAGAGCAGTGACATAAGTGGTGCAGATGAAGAGACTGTTTTGAATGTTCATGCAATGATTGTTGCTTTGGAAGGAAACTCTAAAGAAGTTTTTTGGGGCTTGTAGGATAGAGTAAGCATTTCTCTACAAAAGGGAAGTTTATTCCCAAGTTGTAAGTACTGTTTGCTTTGTTAGAAATAAAGTGATGGTATTATTTTAATATCAACAGGAGATTTTTCTGTAATATTCCGTCCAGTAAGATTTCCTTGTTGCAAGATCACTTTCAAGCCCATATGTAAGTAATTGACTTACAAAAACATCTTGATTTCCCTGTCAGCAGTGGAGTAGTTTTATTGTAAGAATTTGCTAATTCTTCTGTCCTTGCTGGAGGACAATCTTGTTCTTATATTCTCTCTTGCCAGGATTTGGTCATCCTGGATAGAACTGGTAACTGGATCTTAGAGGTTCCTCTACTAAATCTATTGATTTGTTTTATTGTGAGAGTGCTGCATAGGTGCATCCTCAGCCATAGAGATGAACTAAAAATACCCCTAATACTGAAATATTGGAGAGATGAAGTGTGCCTGTTGAGGATGAGCAGTGCTGGTGGTTTCATCCATGCTGGGAATCTTGGACTGTGAAAGCCGGGTGTCCCCAGTTCTGTTTATTGGAGTGGAAACCTGATTAGGGTGAATTACACCCCTGTTAAATGCAGTAGGGGATTTCAGTATATGCAGATTCCTGCTTTCTTCATTAGTCACATCAAATGTACTGTAGAAAATAGTGAAAGGGTTGTAAGTTCTTGGGTGCACTGTATTTAAACAAGAATAATCGGGTGAAATCACATCCAGCGAGTCTGAGATACCAAAACCCATGCAGGGCAATCAGAGAGTCAGGGAAACACAACCTGTAGGGAGAGGTTATGTGGCCTACAGAAGAATCTGGGAGGGAATGTAACTCCAGAAATACACTAACAGCTACAGCAGAGTGCGAGTAATTGGTTATATATCTGTGGTAGCTGGGACAAGTACTAATGCTCTTAAGCTGGAGCTTCAGTGTAAAGGGAAAAATGTCCCTGATAGTTTCAAAAGCCATGGTGGGACAGATTACAGTGACAATCTGTGTTTGTATACAGTCATGGTGTTAACACACATTCACATGGTTGTTTTGTTTATTAAACATGTGATGAAAGCATTCAAATATCTAGCTATAGCCTAGATTTATTGGCCAAGAACATGCTCTGCATGAGCGTTTTTGTTTTTATTCTGAAATCATTATGTCATTTTTGGCATGTGTTAAGCTTTCACATTGATTGTTGGGCTGGTGTTTGTTCAGTTTGGGGATTTTTTTGTTTGTTTTTTTGATGTTGTGCTCTGTATTCTGAAAGACTTTACAAATGCATATTACTTTCAGGATGGGTTTGTTTGCTTTCCATAAGTAATTCATCAGGTACATTCTGTTGCACATTGTCTGCAGTTTTGGTCTGTTTTTCCCCTCTCTGGATGTAAATCTCTTTGAAGTAAGAGGCTTTATTCTATGCTTGTATTTACGATAAGGTACTAGTCCTTGACTAAATTTTCCTGTATCATGTGTAGCGTACAAATCAAAATACCACTTGGTTTCTGGGCCAAGAAAGGGATTTTCTAAGTTAAAGCTGTGAGGCAGCTCACAGTGTGTTCGTAATGATATCGGAGTATGAGAGCAGCTGTGTTATGTGGTAGCTGTGTTATGTAGTATCTATTCAGTGGTTATTAAAGGCTGGAGCCAGTATAATGTCACTTACTGTCTGTCATCTTTAGGAATCCCCCTTGCTTTGCATGCTAAACCAAGTGTTTTCTTTGGGGAGCCTAATTTTTTATTTTCCTTTGTTCGTCTGGTTACCAAGTTTTTACATGTAAGTGCTCCTTCTGCAGGGAAATTAATTTTGTCTTTTGGGAGTTAATGCTGTGGTTCTTGAAAATACACTTGTAGCAGTGGCTGAACAGACTGCCTGAGAAACAAGTAAAGAGTCTCTTAGTGCTTTAGCACCCAAGTGTTGCTTTCTGTGATTGCTGGCAAAATTCTTGATGGAAGGCAAAGTCAGCTCACCTGAGCTGTGATGTAATGTAGGGATAGAAGGGTTGGTTTTGAAATTTGGTTTGATGCCTGAAGTGCCATTAGTAATTAAATTTTTGATGGAGTGTGAAAATATTCTTGTTGGGAATAATAGATTTTTTTATTTGTTAATAAACTAGTTAACTGGGAGTGCAGGTTCTACACTCTGACATTAATATTGATTTAACATATTATTTTTTAATAAGTGGAGGGGAGAAAAGCCCCACAAGCATCAGTTTGTTCTCATAAAGTATTATATACTAGTTTCAAAACAATTCTAGTGCATTCCCTAAGTGCATATTCAGAGTAGGATTTTATTGTAAACTTTAAGTGTTCTGTTTTATTATTACACTGATACCCATGTTCCTATGGAAAAAAAACATTAAGGCTGCCTTTGGGACATTTTGTCCAAGTGGTTGAATTTTATAGCTCAGTTTTAATTGTCTAGTAAATGGAGGGTTGTTTTTGTTTTTCGTTTTAATCAATGGTCATCTAGAGTATGTACTCAAAATGGTTGTACTAGGCAGACCAAAGAGACCTGTGTGTGACTGTTAAGACCTTTAGGAAAGAATATAATAAAAATAGGGTATCTATTGGGTGTGTGGATGTAGCTAAATGCTGCACCAAAAGCATGTTGTGCTATTTTAGTACTTTATTCTGCATATGCATATGGGTTTGTTTGCTCTCCAGAATACTTTGTGATGGGAGATAAAGAATTTGTTCCATTTGTTTATTTTGTTGAGCAAAACCTGCTTTTCAGTGAAGCTACTATTCCCATTATCACTCCTTCCACCTCGAGAAATGATGGATGCTTCCTGTGCAGAAGGAATTTTCAGTATCACTTCTCAGTATTGTTCGCCAGTTTGGCTCTGCTCTATCTGCACCGTTTTTCCTGTGTGCCTCCTCCCCATTCTCTGAGTTTGAGTCCAGTTGAACCTCAGCTCTTTTAGGCTATCCCTGTTCCTTACTGTCCCTGAAGGAGCACACAAGGCTGGATCTCCATGGCCCATGGAGTTCAGTGGTGACAGGGCTGGCTGCTGTTTCAGCTTCTCTAACATTTTTGCCTTTTGACTGCCTCTGGGCCGATGCTTTTTGAAACCACAGTGTAGGTCTCCAGCCCTCTTCTGAGAGGCAGCACCTAATCTAAGCCTGATCTTTGGCTGTGCTTGTCTTTCCTGTAAGAATCCCATTTCAATTCATGCATGCCCTTTCTATTGCTATCTTGTATCTCAGGCACAGGCTATTGTGGGTTTTCTCAGCAGCCCTCTTCAGTTTAATTTTGCTTGTCCTGAATAATTTTATATCAATTGCAAGTTATTCCTATGCTCTTCACTTGCTTTTTCAGAGAGCTTATGAATATCTTGAGTATAATGGGTCTGGTATTCTGCATATTCCTACCCATACAAACACAGGGCTCAGGTTTTGTTTCATTACTATGAGGCTTCTTTAAGAGATCTGAATGAAGGACTTTCAAAAAAAAAAAATCACATTTTTACAGATAACCATATGGCTCTGATTAATATGATTCCATTACAGTAAATGTGCAAGGTGAGGCTTTCCCCTACAGAGGTGATACTAATTTTTTCACAATATACTCTATACATTAAAATGTCTATTAATTATATTCGTTACTAAATACCTGATAATTATGTTCTTCTTAATACCTGACAACCACCCAGTGCAGAAGCTGAACTTGGAAAGAAGTGGAGCACTTAAGAGCAGACAGGATCACCATTTGGTGTCCGCGTTCCTCTGATACAAACGTCACTTATGTGCGAAGTGCAGCCACTATGTCATACTACTAATTTTTTTCCTTATTTTGTTAGAATGATTAAATAAATACCAATTTAACCAGGTGGTTTTATTGCAGTTCACGTACCAGTTCTCTAAAACAAATCTTCTGTAGTGACATTGCTTTGAGACACTTTATAACTCTCTTGCCTGTAAAGAAACGCTTCAGCACTTCTAAGGGGAGCTTGCTTTCTCCAATGAGAAAAATGTGGCTGGCTGTTTTACTGTGGTTTTGCCTGTCTTGAGTGCTCTTTCTGCCTCTTCAAATCAAACCTCTTCTTAAGATTCGGAGAGAATTTTGTCTGTTTGGAGCAAGCCTCTGTTCGATTTTTGTGCCATATGCCAGAGGCAATTTTTCTTGGCCTGCTGAATTGCGGCTTTACATTTTTGCTTTCCATACTTGGACCGGATTCCACTTTTTGAAAGGTCTTTTTTTTTTTTTTTATTTTTTTTGTGGGTTTTATTTAGTGGCTTTTATGTTTTAAAGATTACAGCTGGATAAGAGTTGGCTGCTGTGTTTACCCAGCAGCTCCTCTGCCTTCCCCCAGCTCCCTGCTTTCTTCCTGCCAGCTGAAATAGAAAACTCTTGACTTTCTGGTAGATGGCAGCATTTACTGCCTGTTCTCCTGCCCGTCCCAGTGCTTGCTGCAGGAGCTGGATTCATTTAATACGTGGGCAAACGCCTTAAAGCCAGGAAGAGGAAGGGAGATTTTTGTCAGCTTTCTCCCAGACTTGGAGCAAGCACTGCCAAGGGCACAGTACCTTTTTGGAAGAGTTAACGTGGCTTATGCTGAGCACGTTGGCTCAGGAGTGGTTTTTCTTTTTCAGTTCCTGGTTATGTGGAATTTCTCAGAGGAGATTGAGTAGCTCAACCTCTGAGTAAGAGGTGATGCTTCTCTATTGCACAAGTCTAAATACTGGATGCAGCATGCACATACTGTAAATACAGTGTATATAAATAGCATATGTTGAAGATTAAACTGAAGCGAGGCTTTGAATTTAACATAAAGACTAGGATTATTCTAGAAGGAAGTCTGTCATTAATATTGCCTTGCTTTATTAGCAGGGATTATTCAGTCTGTTTAAAGCAGTTGGTATTTTCAGTCTTTTTTCAAGCTCTCAGTATTCCCTCCTCTTTGCAAACTTGCTACAAGGACACAATTGATGTCCAGTCTAACACTGACTTTGGCATAAGCTTAGAAGTGGACTAAGAGGACAAAAAATCAATTTTGGAGTAGGATGTGGAATAAAAATTTAGTGGGACACGAATGAGGATGGCATGGGAAAAGTAGGTATGTCAAGGGTGAAGAGAATTGCAATATTTGGTGTTTTCATCCTTCCTGTGGAAAAAAAAGCATGCTTGGTTTCATTGGGTAACTGTGCTTTCAGCCAGTCAGTGTATATATATCTAAAGGGGAGGGAAGTGTCAAAATATTTTTAAATGTTGCTTTTTATGTCCTTGAAATGACTGAATGTAGGGGAGGGAATGGAAATAGTTCATTGCATTATGGAAGTGTTGACTTTTGTGTCCAAACCAATTCAAGGAACATATTGAAAATGCAGTTAAAATCTGTTTATCGTGTTATTCCTGTTAACAAAAACATTTGGATATTTTTTGCCATTCATCTCAGACACTTTAAAATCATCAGAGTATAGATGGAAACTCTCCTAAAGAATATGTAATTCACTGACTGGTAAAAACATTAGCCTTTATGGAAGAACTTTAAAATACCTGTGCTGCGAATGTTAAATAATGTGGCACTTTTCTAATGAAACCTCTAACTCACTGCATTTTGGGGCTGTAAATCTCCTGGAACTGACCAAATCCTTATGTGTCTTGAAGGCACAGGTCACTGGTGGGTTACAAGTATATCAGTGTGACTAAATCAAATCATTGATTCAGAAGAAGAAAGAGTGACTTTTGTAATGATAAAAGATTTCAAAGGTAGAGTAATTCTGTTATTGCTAGGAACAGAAATTTATGACTGTTTAATCCATTCTTGTTCTCTTTCCTTCTCCCTCTTTCTATCCCAGCCCTGAGTAGATAGCCCAGAGGAAAGAAAGTATTTTTCTTCAGGAAACTTCCTACTTTTATTTTCCACACTCTGAAGGCAAATTCTGTTCTTTGTATAAAAATTGATGTAAAGGATTTGTGGGGATAAACCACAGCAGTCCTTTCTCAGCATCTTTGAAACTTTAGATGAAGTACAAAACAAACAAATATGAGAATATTTGGGGGTTTGGATTGGGTTTTTTTTCTGAATAAGTTTACTTTGTGTCTCTTTTACTGTTTAAAAGGCTTTTGCTTAGGGTTAAGACCCATTTGTATGGCAACCTTCCTGCTCTTGCTGTTCAAGCCAGGAAGAACATTTGAGGCTCATTTTAATAAATGTAGACTGTCTAACATAATGAGCTTCATTTTTTTGGGACTTTTGGATGGGACTTAGTTTTTATTTGGTGGGGGTATTGTTATTTTTTCAAGTTGCATTTGTGTATTAACTTACACTGAAGATCAAGTTACTTCTTTCACATACTTCTGTGAATGTTATGTATGTTCCACATTAAAATATTCATGCAGGATATGTTTGAGTCCTTGGCACAGGAATAAGATTTTCCAGGTGAAGTGGCTTGAGGTTGCAAAAACCATGCCAAGTCCTGCAATGCCAAAGAGGACTAGTTTATGTGTAATTATTCTCAGATGTACTTCAAACAATTAATAATGACATTGTACTTACCATCATGAATAAAACCTGTTTTTCCAACTGTTTAGGTTATGCATATCTGAATCATTTAAATATGGGTTGTTCTGGGATACTGGTAAGAATTCTAGGGAAGGAAGTTGGCATCCAAGTAGAATTTCTTAATGGTTTCATGAGTGAAGAGGAATTGGAGAATAATTTGCAGAATGGACCTGTTGCCACATTAACGTGTTCATCATAATAGGCATAAATGTTCTGTACATAGTTCAAAAGCAGAAAGCTGCTCTGAGAGGATACCAGTGTAGTAGTCAGTTCATCTTTCTAAAGTTGCTTCCAGACTTTAAAACTTGGACGAAATATTTGAGGGTTAATGCTACTTTTGAGTTAATAAAATCAAAAGCTTTGGAGAAAATGCATGTTACAGGCAAGCACAAATGCTGACACTTCACATCTGAGTATCTCTTACCAAGGCTTAAAAGAGCAGAAATTCTAGATCTTGTCTTTAAAATAAAAATGTAGGGTTTAAAATTCATATCCAGAAGGAATAAATTTGATAGTCATCAAAGGTAACTTCTGTCTTCACACTCAACAGGAAATTCAAATGCCTGTCAGTCAACTTGCACAAGTCATTTCTCAAGCACACAGAAATCTGAAACAGTTTGTCTAAAGAGATTAAAAAGAAAAGGAAAAAAATAATATGCCACAATGTAACATTAAAGAATCAAAATACCCCTGTATGAAAGAAAAACAAGTAAGCTTGACATTCTTTAGTACATTCTTTAGTCCATTTAGGACGTTCGTTATCATGTTTGAAATGTGCAGTGGTGGTGTAATTTTGATTGATCATACAATAATGGCACTGAAATATCTGTATGTGTGCAGTTCAGATACTGGCATTTCTGACAAGCTCTTCATTGCATTTTTCATCTGAATGTGCTCTTTGGGTGATTTTTATTTATATAAATTAGCAGTGGTGTACTAGATTATTGCTTATGGAGATTGATTTTTTTACTTCCCGTTATAAAGCTTAAAGGAAATAACAATTCTAAAATCTGGGAGCAGGTAGGTAAAGGATTCCTCTGAATATTACCCTATAACAAGCTATTTAAAAAACCCCTCAACCAAGCAAAACCAACCAAGAAAGCAAACCAACAAAAAACCACCACAAACAAACCCTGCAACTGCTCCGTTTAACAGAAATTCTTCAGTAATACACTGAGTAATACTAACCAGAACAAAAACTTACTTTCAGAATGTGGTAGTATTTTGCCTTAAATACATTTACTAGGAACAGTTGTTTTCAAACTTAAAGCAGAATTTTTTTAAATACTGCTCATAGATTATTTTGATGTTTTGGTGTGATAACACTGGGAGTATCTTTTCTAGGCTAATTTAATCTTTAAAAAATAACACAAGTCTGAACATACCTTGCTTCAGAGAGAGGGATCAGGGTTTTAGTGTATTAGCACATTAATTGAAACTTACTTTTTGGAAAAGCACTTTTTTCTTTGTCTACCAAACTTCTAGTTCTAAACAAATTACTGAATTTCAGACCCTGGGTTTTTATGAGTGGGGAATGTTTGAATGTGGAGTTTTGAATACGGGTTGTGTTTTGTTTGTTTGCTTTACACTTGTTAATGAATTATTCAAGATAGGGGAAAGATGTCAATGAATCTTCAAGCACTGCTGTGCAATCCTGTATATCCCAGCACGTTCTGATCGGCTGTGGTGTGACTTCCTGGGAGCTGGAAGCTGCAAGTCTGTGCCTCAGGAGCTGCCCTGGTGTAGGTGGATAAATAAAAAAATCCATTAATACTCAATTAATAATCCTCAGTTAATAGTTGGGGGTTATTTCACACTGCTGTCTCATTAGCCCTTGCAAGTACAAGATTTGGCAGATGTCAACACCTGTAAGACACCCTTTGCTAAGGAAATACAACAAATTCTTATTTTTCTCTAGTGGCAGGATGTTGCCAACCTATTTCAGCTCTGCTGGCATCGCTGTGCAATTGAGCACAATGATTCATTTTGGAAATACTATAATATCTCAGCTTTATAGTCTTAGCAGCTAAGGATTTACCAAGAAAGAGTATTAATCCGTAATTAATGCTCTTTCATAATTATTCTGCAATACTACATGTTTATATACAGAGTAAATTAGATTATTGTTTCAAGGGTTTTCAGATGTAATTTGGTATGTTTGAGGTGCAGCATAGGATCCTGCATGGGGATCTGTAGCTCTACGAAAATTATTTAAAAGCACTTAAGACAACAGAGATTTTTTAGATGGAGGAATTCATGTGATGAAAATGTTAAACTTTTGTTTGTCTGGAGATGGTTTCCGGAGTATTTTGTAGCTGGACATGATGTAAAGATGGTCCAGGAGGGTTTGCTCTGTGCGTGGTTGAGTTCTGTAGGTCAAACTAACATGGTGACTTTTGTCTACAAAATCATTTACTGTAAAACTGCACACTGCACTCAGAAACTTCTTTGTGTATAGTGCACTGTAGTGGACAGAGATGCTGGTGGGCAGAGAAACTTGTAGGCAGGTTGGGATAAATATATTGACAGGTTTTGTCCGTTTATGCTGTTTGCACCCTCATGTGCCTGAATTTGCACTGTACAAGCTTCTGTTTTTCAAACACTGTATTACTGTAAGTAATTCCATCTCTTTACATAATTTTCTTCATTTTCAGTTAAGACCAAAACCAGTTTGTCATCTTTTCTTATTTTATTTGAAGTTATGCAGTTGTTTAGGGGTTTGGGTTTCTTCTGAGTTTCAAGCAGTTTGCTTTGGAATCTTGGGTCACAAATGGCTTAAAAGGTGCAGAATCAGCAGCAGTTTCGAAACACAAGCAAATTTTGATTCGTTCTTCTCATCTCCTCAGCAGAAGATTAAAGTAATTATGTTCTCATGTAATAATCAGTGAAGAATAAAGCATTTGATCTTTCTTTTATTTTTCTGGTTTTCAAGTAGGATGTCAAAACATTTTTTTTTAATTTTCACTTTCAATACTGCTTTGTGACTGTATTTCTGTGTGTGTGTGTATATTTCTCAGTAATACCTTAGCCTTAAGAAAAACCCATCAGAGGCTGCTTGAAAGAAAAGTAAAGCTGTGAATGAATGGCCTCTGGCTTGCATTGAAGGCACACATATTGGCTATCTTGCTCATTAATTTTTTCTTTTCTTTTTGGACTAATTGGGTTTTTGTAGTATGGTTTCAGCATATAATATACCATACACTTTACCTTTCCAATTTCCTGTGATTTTTCTTTTTTTAAGTGCTTTGGATGATAATGAGTCTTCTACTTATAGGAAGTCGAATCTCCAGTATTTACTTTACTGTTCTTAAAGGTACTGTAAATACATGATTGCATGTTGTGTGGGTACATCCTAATTTTAAATATGGGTATTCTAAGAAAATATAGTCAGCTTGCAAAACATTCTTGGTGTATGCTAGCTTAACTAAAGTTTGACTGCAGGATTCGAAGCGGAAGAGATTTTTGTTAGTCATGTAAATCCAATTTAATTGTTGATTTTTCTTGTGGTTTTGGTTTGTTTATTTCCTGTGAATCATGTTTGAATGGTATCCTGAGAATAAATGGTGTACTTTTTGAAGGACATGAAATACTGGAGTGATAATGAAACTTTATCCCTGGGCTGTTGTCCTGAAAACAAAACTCAATTAAAAAAGCATTTAAAGTGTTGCTCCCTCTAGTTTTTATTGATGTATGTAGGCTTTTTCCTGTTGAGAAATATAAAGCTCATTATATCAGTTAAATCTATTTTAACAAAAGAAAAAGCTGGAAATTATGATTTTCATCTGTGCTGGTTTTATTTTAACTGTCACAGTGATTAGATTTGCTTTCAGCAGCTTTGGGAGGCTGGTGTCTGATGTGGAGTTCTTGGGGAGGGTAACGCTGAGCTGGTGGCAGCTTGGAGAGAAGCAAAGCCTGTGCTATTAGCGGCTAATCCACTGTGCTGGATCCGGTGGTTCAGCTGACAACAAAATTAAACAGCTACACTCTGGCTGGTGAATTTTGTTGTCCAAGTATAATAAATAGTATCCCTGTTTCAGGCATCTGTCTGTGAAAACCCCCTAACAAGGACTCCTATCAAGTATCTGTTGGAAATTTATAATTACAGATCTGTGTTGTGTAGGGAAGTTCAACTGCAAATTAGCTGTGGATCGTTCACAGTTTAATTATCCTGTTCACTGGTTTAATAATCTTCAAATGTCTGTGGCTTCAGAATTGCTCTGCTCTGCCTTCCACAATCCATGCTGCATCAATTTCATAGGGAAATAGGGAACGATGGGTAAGCTCTGGCTTGATGGAGGGAGATGTTCATAATTTGGCAAGCTTGTGTAATTTGAAGTGAAAGTCAGCTCTGTGCCACAAGCGGATGGATCATGCCCTACCTTGTTAAAAAGGTGAAGAAGCCAGGGGAATAGAAAAAACCATTTGAAGATATTTTTAAGTTTGAAAAAAAACCCTAGTTTTAATAAACTGATGCTATATCACCATTCCTACTGGGCTTCACTTTAGCTGAGAAAAGCGGCCAAATGTAGGAGAAATTATCTCCAGCAGTTTGACACGTGCTGTCTTCACCGTTTCTTGAGCAGCGTATTTGCTGGGTTTTGCAGCATTTGCCAGAAACAGAGATTGCCAGAGGTGAGGATTTGTTTGGGTTTTTTCCTGGAGAACCCACTCAAGCATTCCTGGCCAACAGCAGTCTGTGGTTCAGTGGCTTCTAGAGTCAGAGCTCATATCTTTATGTTTAACGGCACCTGATGGGTTTCTGTATTCATCCCTGACCCCACACCAACTCTACACGAGTTGTTTTCAAAGCTGACCAAAGCTCTGTGTGGTTTCATATGCGCACACAAAACTTTCTGTGAATCCTCTGAGATGACCAGCCTATGAAATGGTATCTATTATAATACTAAGGTTTTATTCCATAGTAGAAATGGTCATCTCAAACCCACTGTTGAATATTATAGAATCATGGAACGGTTTGGGTTGGAAGGGTGTTTAAAGATCATCTTGTTCCAACCTCCCAACCATGGGCAGGGACAGCTTCCACAAGACTAGGTTGTTCAAAGCCCCATCCAACCTGGCCTTGAACAGTTACAGGGATGGGATGTCCAAAGCTTCTCTTGGCTAACTTGTTCCGGTGTCTCACCACCCTATAGTAAAGAATTTTTTCTAATTTCTAGTGTAACTCTACACTCTTTCAGTTGGAAGCCATTCCTCCTTGTCCAGCCACTACATGCTCGTGTAAAATACAGAGGTTTGTTTCATTAGTATCATATTACATTGCCACTATTAAATATCACTTGCTAATTTACTGCTTGTGTTCCTAATCTTGTGTAAATCCTCTGTGATCCTTCAACTGGGCCGTTGTTGTCATCCTGAATGGCATCCTTGGTCCTGAGAATACTGGTAAAGTTTAGCTTCTGTATTCCCTCCCTCTTTGACATCAGGGTGAAGAGTCTGTGAGCTCAAGCCCTTGCAGGTTTATTAATTTGTGCCCTTTCACTCTTGTGAACCCGTTACCATCTCTTAACCTCTGGCACCTTAGTTTCTTTCAGCAGCTTTGATGAGTGACCTTGTAGGATACTTTCAGGAAAACCAGATTCTCTGAGAGCTGAGAGGCCTGTTAGATTTTTATTTTTTTGGAGGCTTTTGTTCATTTATTTGTTCACTTGTTTGGTTTATGGGGGGTTTTTTGGTTGTTGTTTGTTTGTTTTACCTGATAGTTTTCTAATCTATGGCATTCATTTTCAAAAGCTGTTGTAAATGTTTTCCTTTATTTTTTAATTTCTTTTTTTTTGGTTGAAAAGCTTTCTGATTCTGAAGTTTGAAAGATGAGCTGTATTAGGTTTGAGATAAAGGCCTGTCTCCTATTTTTACCCTCTACACATTTGCAAGCAAGTCTTCAGAGTCTGCAATGTATTTATTTTTAGACTAGTGAGTTTTCATTGAACTTTGTATTCCTTTTTCCGTATGAGCGCTTTGAGAATTTTTCTTTGTTTCAGTAAACTTTCCTTACTTTACTGTTTAGTGATGCTGATCTGAATTTTGCTGCTATTTAGTGATGCTGATCTGTATTTTGCTTTAATTAATTTTGAGTGTTATTCACATTTCCCTTGCAATATATTACGTTTTCCCTAATGCAGAAGAGTTTTTCCTCCACTCTTTCACTGCTGTTATTTCATCAACTTAATTTTTGCATATTGAGAGACTTTGGAGATGAGGCAGAGATCTTGTGCTTGTTCAGATTGATTCAACCGGTGCTCGTGGCTGTAATTCTGCACTGGGTACACAGTCAGCAAGTTGTCAGAATAGCATGTTCTTCTAAGTAGTTAATTTTGAATTCATTATATTTGTTTTTATAAACTGATAACTCTACAAAAGGATATTTTTACTGCAATTCCTGCCATTAATAGAAGGAAGCAGCTTAATGAGCACATATGAAGCTTCGATTCAGAATGGGTTTAAGAATGTTGCAAAGAGCTTTGGCTGACTGGAAAGTTACTTTGAGAGGAGAACTGAGATATTTTCCAGATGGGATCGCAGCAGTTTTAACTCTGGCTTTATCGGTTAATAAAAGGGATTTGTGCTTTGTGGGAGTTATTTAATAAGGATTTGAAAATGTCTATAGGTCCTGCAGCACAAAAGAGCTGCTGAGCTTCAATGTTTCTTACACAGAAACTTGTATTTGATGGGTTGTTTCACTTCTGTGTTGCATCAAAAACTGAAAAATATTTTTTATGCTGCTTCTGTTCATGCCAAGTAGAGTTGAAGGATGTGTTCTCAGCTGACCAGGTCAACGGTGATGTTGCCCTAAAAATTTCCTTTGACTTGTACAATTCTTGCAGTATAAACATTTTTCAGAAAAATTAATTGCATTGGACATTAACAAGGAGTCTTCAGATTGGATTCCTGAGGTCATCAGTCTTGCAGCAGAAGTAAACTTATTCATATATGGAGTCATTTATTAGGTTTCTTTTAATGGCAATTCTGGGAATAAACATAAAATAAAAAGGAATGTTACTGACAGGTTGAATTTTAGAAACAGTAAAAATTTTACCTTAGCAGGTACAGTTCCGTTGTCAGGGACTGTTCTCTTGCCCATATTGAACGTGTTTCTAAATCTAATGACTGTTTTTAAAAGACAAGCAAATTTATTAAGAGAATAGTGGGTGAAGGAGAATCCTCTCTACTCTGAGGATAGACGGAGGGTTGGCTGTGTAGTTAGAACTTGTCTTTGGGATAGGCACATCTGTAGCTTGTATTTATTGAAAGGTGCTTGGTTCAGACCTGGTCTTGGTCTCAGACACCCTATAATATAAATATATATATTTAAACTTGGGAAACAACACTAACAATGTGGGCAGCAGTGGCAGTTTTATATGTTCTGGCACATTGTCCGACACAATTTTCCAGGTGAGTCATTATGGTCGTATATGAAAGGCCAACACGCAGCCTGCTTTTACCGTCTGTGAACAGCAGATAGAAGCCTTATTTTTCCATTTTACTTATTCAAGAGTGTGAGCACAAACTACTGTATCTTGAGCACAAACCTGTATTTAGAAAGGAAATGACAATAGAAATAGGAATGCTCAAAGAGCTGACAATTCAATCTGATTGTGGGCTTTTGAAGAGTGAAAGACTATAAAGAGTCAGGCTTAGCAGATTGCCGTAACTTAAGGAATAAAATCCAGGGCACTTAACAGCTGATGTACTAAATCTACCTGTGCTTTGTGGGTCCTTTGGCTCTCTTTGCTCCATGAGAAAGATTCAACATCTATTTCATTTGCTCTCAGTATTGAAGATACTAGGACATGGGTTAACAGGGAAAGTATAAGAGAAGAAAGTTAAAGGAGGCAAAAATAATGTGGGGTGGAAAGAAAATCTGTAAACCAGGATAGTATTTTCAAATGAGACGCAGAAATAATTAAAAAATAACAAAAAAAAAAAAAAAAGAGAAAATATGTTACACAACAGAAACACTGAAAAAATGTAGCACAGTCAAAACTATGAATAGAAACAAGAATGTAAATTACACTATAGAAATAAGAGAAAAATTACTCATCTTTTGAACTTTGCATATGTAATTTTTCCCTTGTGGTTGTCTAGACACAGATATATCCTTTTTCTTCGTTTTGTTTGAAAAATGTTCTTTCCACTTGAATAGGTCAGCTGATAGATAAGATATAATAACGTAATGGCAAACAGATTTTAAATTGCTACACATTTCTGGAGAATGTAGCTTTACACAGAAATGGAAGAATTCTTATATATCTGTAATGCAGTGTTTGAGAGAGACATCTTGAGGTATTACTTCTAGTAACTAAATCCGGGAAAGCTGCTTGTGTCATCATGGCAAGGCTGAGAAGAGAGCTGAAAAGAGCTCATGTGTAAGAGGCATCATTGTGGAATTCTTTTTAGGATGCCAGAAAGTCTTGTGAAACTCAGCTGTATATAATTTACTGAAGAATTTATCATATTTAGTTAAAAACATCAATTACATAAGTCAAAATTCTTAATAAAATCCATATAAAGCCTGGTTATAACCCTAAAAGTGCATCGTATTTCATTCTGAAAGAGTGGCGAGTTTGATATTGAGACTGAAAATGAACTTGAATATACTGCTGAACACCCATCTTATTAAAATGAGCTGCTCTGCTGCCAGAGCAGGTGATCAGGGCTGTTCGTGTGTGAACTGTTGTGAAGAAGCTGTTGTTAAGAAAGATGTTTAAAGTATTTACCACCTGATTTCTTGCTGAATACATTAAAAGGAAAAAACCCACCACCACCACTTCAGTCATTACACATTTTCTAACTTAGCTTCTAACTATCTGCAGAGAGTTTACTGAGACTAATTTGTATTCCTGCAATGCTCTCTGAGGCTCATTGTCTTTATAACACAGTGGTCTGGCATGGTTTTAGTGTTTTGTGTGGCAGCAAGACTTTGGTTTGGCCATCAGTGCAGAAACTCTAGAAAAATATTTCAGCTTCCAGGGCTGTTTGATTTTAATCCTAGCTTTGTCATGGTCAGAAGAACTATTTTCTAGAAGTCTTGTGTACAGGCTACATTTCCCTACTTATGTACTAATTCAATTATTTTTTCCTTTCAAGGCATGTTTATTACGTGGCAAATTGGCAAATTTATACTCGCTTACTGTAAAACTTCCTTATCAAGTAGAACAGATCTTGAAACTCAAATTTATGTCATTGTAAAGGAGCCCTTTCAAGGTCAGCAAGAGACTGCTTTGCAAGTGTTTTGTGTTAGTTGTGGAATCAAAGTATTTTGGCTTTATGTGCTACTCACAACCCCCTTGCATTTTGTTATTGTGGCTACAATTTGTAGGTCATTAAAACGATAAAATACAGATTCATCAACAGAAAAAACAGAACTGTCTTAAAATCTCCTTATGCTTCTTTGAAGCTGGGCACTTGTCCAAGTGCAGAGGGGTTTTTTTTCCATGAAAATTTGTCTTTTGGGGGAGAATATACCCACAGAAATTTAACTTCAGAGCAGACCTTTTGAACTTGCAAACTGTTGTCTAGCTCAAAGAAAATTCCCATAATTTGTGCTGAGCTTGATGGGATTTTGGGAAGCTAAGGGGAATGAACTTGAAACAAGAGAACAGTGTTTACTTCAGTTTTAAGGGGTTTTATTAGTGGCTTCTTGATCCCCTTCATCATCTATATGTGGAAACTGCAAACTACTGATTAGATACCTATGGATTTGTACAAGTAATCTTTCTTCAATGGCATTTATTTATTTATTTTGGTTTTAGAATGAAGCTAGAACAAGCCTGCCTGGATGGAAACATTTCTCACTCAGGAGGCAACTCTTATGTTCATGACACCTTGCATTTTAAAAATACATTTTGATTTACCAGTCTGGATCTACGTGGAAGTTCAGAGAGCAATAACAACGCAAATGATGAAAAGTTAGATGATGAAAGAATAAAAGCTTAGGTAAAAATGTGAAACATGATTTAGTACTTGTTTCACTTGTTTCTTTAAAGTGCTCACTAGCTGGCAAAGAAATAGTGGAATTCTTATCAAGAAGGTGAATTTTCATCACCTAATGGTAGACTGCAGAATTCATCTGAATTTTGCAATTTGGACATATGTTGTAGCAAGGAAAGAAGAAAATTAAGCAAGAAAATTAACTACCAAGGTATTATGTGATTAAAAATCAAGTGAATGCAGTTAGTGTTACATGACTATAAATAAACTACTCTTTACAGTGATGTAATATTATCTCTGGAATATGGAATGGGATGTTTCGGTGTGTTCATGAAAGGTTCAGCTGCGCCACAGCTCTGTTGTGCACCTTGACTTCTGGGTTTATGCCTGGAAGGAACTGCTGAAGTGAAGAGACTTCCTCTCATTTTGTGCGAATTCAAAGGAGAAGGGCAAGGATTTATGTTAAAGTAATCACCTTAGTAAAGAAGATTTTTAAAGCATAGCAGTGCAGTGTGTAGGTCTTAGGCTTCACAGCTCTGTGTCTGAAGTTGCAGATTCTCGTAGTAAATATCAGCATTTTTGCATAGATAGGAAAACACAATTTTTAAGTTACTTGTAGACATTAGTGAAGCTTAAGAATAATGTCCTGCTTCTTTACCAACCATTGTATTAACCAGTATCCACCATACTGGAAATAGAGGACTTGATATTAGAGTTTATTCCAAGTCTTTTTCTTATGCTCACATGTGGTACAGACCAAGAGGTGGGCTGTTCTTCTTTTTTATATAAGCATCCTTTAAAATACAGCATTTAAGAAGTAGCCTGCCTGGCTCAGCTTTCAGCTTGAATGATAAGAAGGAAAGCATTTTAAAAAACCAGAAGTGCCTGGGGCGCAGCTTTTTTCTTCTCACAAGAGGGGGAAAACTTAGTGTATAATATACAATAAATATGG
The DNA here is from genome assembly GCA_013397775.1 of Eulacestoma nigropectus. Taxonomy (NCBI): domain Eukaryota; kingdom Metazoa; phylum Chordata; class Aves; order Passeriformes; genus Eulacestoma; species Eulacestoma nigropectus. The sequence continues at coordinate 1,265,025 of VZTE01007282.1, forward strand.
AAAGACGACTGCGAAATAGAGGAAACCAAAACACAGAAGACTTCTGTACCACTTGTCTGTGGGTGTATTAAAATATGTTAATCTCCTGAGGGGAAAAGGCTTGAATATCTGGTTCACAGGATTTTTGCATGTGAATAACCTGACTTTTGATATCCAAATAAATTGTTTCATTAAGAAGCTAAATGGCTTCTTTATGTATAAAGAGACTTTAAGTGGAGGTAAATGGCTCTGGAACATAAATCACTTCCTAGACAGTTCTCAAGCCATCACTTGTTAGACAGTTCTCAAGCCTTTCTTCTTGCCTCCCCCACCCTAAAGAAAAAAAAAATTAATAAAGAATAAAAAAACCCTGCCCAGAAATCAGCAGGTAGGATAATTCTTAAATCAGTATGGAGACTATTCAGCAGATCTGTTGTCTTTGTCTGATTTATGAATTGTGCTGCTGAGTGTTCAAATCATATCCTATCCTGAAAAGGTTTTCAATCTATTACAGTGGCATCATGTAATTACAGTGAAGCACATGATGATAGTGTTTAAGCCTCAGGATGCCCTGCAGGGAAGTAGTGCAAATAATTATCTGTGCATCAGCCCAGATTTAAAACAAAAAAAGAGAGAAAAAAAAATCAATGCTGCTTGGTGGCTGAGTTTTGCGTATTCCGATTAATGATTTTAGATTTGACTTAAAGTTCTGAAATTGTTTGGAAGTAGGCCATCTCCTGCTGAGATGAAGCATCAGGCCATTTTAAATTAGACACTGAGCATGCTCTCTCAGGTCCCCACTGTTTGAGATTTTGCAGTGTGTGTCTCAGTTCCCTGTTAGAAGAGCTGTCACTCAAGTGGAGTGGAGGAGAGCACAGCATGCCCTTTTGTCATCCTTCTATCAGCGCACATATGATTCCTCTTGGAACGGGCAACTGGAGATGTGAGACAAGCCTGGCTGTTAGATCGCCAGTGTTTTTGGTGAGTTGATATTCATCTCTTTCCTTTCTCATGCCTTTAGATATCTCAGATAAAACTCAGCCTCACACTTGTCTCTCTTCTCTAATAATGGTATCCGTTTGAAATGTCTCTGCCGTCCTTCACTTCAGTAAAATAATTCTGGTACGTGTGTATTAATTTCTTTACTGAAGAAGAATTGCTTTTTTAACAGGAATGCAGGGCTGGGCAGAAAAATGGGCATTTATCTTTTTTTCTTCTAACTATTCTAAATATAGCAACAGTTCTTCAACCATCACTTCTCAGTCGTTTTTCATTATGTTCTTTTAAGCCAATTTTGGTTTAAAACCTGGATTATTTCGTGTATCACATATTTTAGAGGGAGCTTGAGTAGTCTTGCGAAAGAGAATTTTATTTAAGGCAATGCTGAAGGGTATTTACAGTACTTGATTTCCAGACAAATTGCTCAACAGGGTAAGTTAGGTGTTGTCGTGTTAGTTTTGCTGCTATGCATGTATTTCCTTCTTTAACCAACTGAGGTATTTCCTAGTTCTTTGGTATGACTGAGATTTGGCACCTTGGTAAGATATAGTAGGAATTTCTGAACAAATTTATGGTCTTTGTAGTAGTTAAGCTGAATGCTTGATACGGCTTAATGTTTAATTAACTTCTAATTAACTGTGGGAAAGGCAGGATTTATTATTCAGAGTATTATCAAAGCTTAGTTCTTGCACTTGATTTAAAATCTTGTTTTCCTCCAAGAGCATCTGCAAAATATAACTTTTAAATTCTTTAATGCAAGACATTTAACTTGTAGCAAAAAATCAGTTGGCAATATATTTTTAAAACCTCTAAACTGGGGTTGTAAAAAGCAGGGAGTGAATTGATAAACTGACACCACCCACTTCCACTCCCAAAAAAAGTTATTTCCTGATTTCACTTACCTGTGGGTGAATAGAGATGATTTAATATCATGACTGAACTTCATGTGTGTTTTAAGGTTTCGGTGTGGCACAGCTCATCACTGGATTGAGAGTGGAGCTCTTAATACTGATGCAGTCACAAATATTTTGAGGTTGGGAGGGGAACTTGTTTTTACAAGTGGATAGCCTTTATCCTGTTGTGATTGTGGATATATACTTTAGTCTTTTGGATGAAAGGTTTGAGTTACAATGGGAAAAGCTGCTTGTCAGTGAAGGTGCTGTGTCTGACAAAAGAGATTCTTGCCAAACACAACCCCTGTTATGATTCCAGCTGACCTGATTTATAGGAGTAGAATCAATAAGCCCTTAAGCTTCATCATCGCTCTGACACTCCTGGTTGGAAGAGGGACAGGGTGGAGGGTGGTGTGTGTGAATCTTGAGTACTGGAACATGAGTTTGCTTGACCCCCTAATGCAGGGTTTCCAGGGAAAATGATCTAAATGGGTGCAGGAGTTAAGATTTTTGTTAAAGCCTGAGGATAATGCATTTAATTGAGGCCTTGTGGTGGCAAAGGGCTGTCATAACCCATCAGAAAAGCTGTGCTTTGGCTGCCAGAACGGGATTCTAGATTGCTGCTCTGACAAATGATGAAAGAGAGGCAGCCAGGGGTAGCTGCAGACCTGTGTTGTGCAAAATAAATCACTGTACTGCCTTGTTACCTTCAAAGCATGTTATTTCTGTGTTCACTTATAACTGGAACATGTTGTTTCATAATGGTGGTGCCTTCAGGTGCCATGAACTGTGTCCCACAGAGATCTGGAAAATACTGTGAAGTTATGCAGATTTACCATAGGACAATTTCTGGATAAGCAGCAATCCTAGAGAACTTCAAACCTCTCAGGAAGTTTTATTTCACAGGTTTTGTAAAGGAGCAGTTTTTAGTCTAAAGGAAAGCAGGAATTTGCAAGTGTTAAACTTCTTGAGCTATTTTTATAACCTTGATTGTGTGTATTTTACTCTTCAGGATAATGTTTATTCTTTCTTTTGAAGTAAGTGCTGACTCCGGTTAGTTTTACAAAAAGCTAAATTCTTACATTGTCATTACAAAGTTTAGCTGAATTTTGTAGGTAAGATACTGTCTCCTCTGCAGAGCTTCTCTTGTCTATACCCATTTTATTTAACATGCAGGTCCACCTTGGGTCATGGATAGCTTGTGGAAAAAATCTGCCTTATGTTTATGATCTTAATGGTGCTTATGCATAAAGAGGTTATTTTGAGAACTCAGAAAACTTGACAGCAATATATTGCCTTCTGTTTTGCTGCAGGTTTACTCTGTGCTAGTTTTGTTGATTTCTTTACATTTCTAGAGGTGTGTGTATATATACATATATATATACACACAGAGAACATGCAGACAGGGAGGATGAATGTGTGCCAGGGCTGCTGGCTGAACAGGATTATTCAAAATACATTTAAATTACACTGAATTGAGAACTGAAATTGAATAAAGCAATGCTTTTCCGTGTTAAAGAACATTTTGATTCAGTTGTTTTAGACATGCCAGCCGTCATTAGGATTTTCTTATATTTTATTGTAGATCAGTATATTGTAACTCACAATAAAATACCAGAGTGAAAGATTTAAGTTCCTAGGACTCCGCTATGTGGATTTTCTGATTTTTAGAAACTGGGGGTCTCTGGAAGAATCTTTGAGGAACTCACTCATGTGACTGGAAATCTAAGGCGTGTAACTCAACCTGTTGAGTTATTTTTTGAAGAGGATGAAAAAATTAATTTTGTCTTTCACATGAATAAAAAGTTACTTGTGTGTCACTTTTTCACCAGGAGAGCAGTGAGAATGTGGCGGTGGCGGCCTTAGTCATTTTGAGGGAGCATCACTGCTGAAATAATGTTTAAATAAACTTTTTGCTTGAATTTTCATAAACATAATTGTTTGTACGGGCGGAAAAAATGAGTTAAGGATGTGAGGTGAAGGGGAACCTTTGTATATGTATCGCTTTAGCTGCCTGCCAACTGTTTTTTGAATTATTAAAATCTTTTTGGACAGTGAAGGCTCAGTCTTTTTCCATTCACATTGTGTTCTAAATGAAAGGTTTTACTACTGCTGACAATTGCACATACTCAGTTGGTGTGGCAGATGGAGAGCCTGTGACACTTTTAGGCTGAAGGTTGTGTCTAAAAACCTTGTCAGCATTCTGCATCAGATCTTGACCTATTTTAGACAGTTTGCTACGATCTGATATTGCCATTTATTAGTTTCCTTTTTTTTTTCATAGAGTGGAGGAAGGAGTGGAATTATGTTTCACAAGCATGAGCTAAATTTACTTTTCCAAATGAAAAAGAAAATGTACACCAGTACTCATTTAAAATAATTGGCTCAAATGTCAGTATTGAGTCTTGAGATTTTATGGAAAAGTAAAGAAGGCATTATTAGTTCTTTCTGTACGTGTCTAGTGTAAGTTGAGAAACGGGTTTGTTAAAGTGAAAACCTATAATATTTGGGACTGTTTTATTTTTAAAAAACTTTGGCATTTTTGTACCAAGAGAGTGGAAATAATGAGTTGGCTAAGTCCTTGCTGAATGAGCTAAGAATTGTCTACTTTTTCAGGACACTGAGGTTTAAAATGGGTATTAAATACAGGCCTGTGAATTTTGGCAGATTTTTGCCGTGAATACACTAGATCATTGCAATTTGATAATGAGTAGGTATTTATCGGGAATAACTGTCAATGAAAATTTAGCAAATGATTTTGTATAAAGGGATTGTTTGGAACCTCAAATTTCCTAAAAGATGACCAAGAGTAAAACATTCCTTTTTGAAGATTAGAATTTCCATCCCCCCCAAGAAGCATCGGGAAGAGAAAAAGGGAAAGATAAAAAGGAAAAAAGAAAAGTACAGGAATGTTTCTCAAAATGGTACATAAGCTTGAATTTTTTCAATGTGTTTTCAGTACAACATCGCTTTCCTTATGTTTATGGATGCATCCATATTTTAGAATGTTTTCAGGATATTCAATGTTATGCACATTTCAGTGCTGTGGTGGGGAGACAGTGGTTTAGTATTTAAACATGTCAATGGCTGTAAAAAAACTGGAATTGCTTTGTGCTTTCCTGAAACTAATCTGAATGTAATGGAAGCATGTGCCATACAGTGACTTGTTCTTTTCCAAGCCATTCTAAACTTGATGCTCTTTCAAAGTACGACCACTGAGGAAAGAGGAAAGGAAATGTTAGTTATTATGTACTTCAGGCTGCTTGAAGGGACTTGTGTGCAATTCATATCTTGTCCAAAAACCTCAAATATCAAAAAGTTTCCATGTTTTATACTTCCCTGTTTATATAGCAATTATTGACTTAATCAGCATTTCAGTATTTTTAGTCCTTAAAGTTTATTCCCAAATTTGTCTGTCTTTATATTTCAGATGGTCGCTTTGCCTCTTTTGCCATAATATGTACAATAAATGAGTACAGGGATTTTTTCCAGGGAATTATATAGGTATCATAACATAACCATATTGGTAGAAAATCTGTCATTTACATGAAAATTAGCATATGTGTAGCTGAATAAAAACCTTTTAATCAGTGAAAACGTGTTTGGTGACAAAACTGAGTACCATCTTTGGTGGAAGGACCTGCAGTTTTCATGGAATAGCATTTGCTATGGAGTCTTTTTTACTGAGGTCTCTTTAAGTGTGATCCATGATTAAGTTAAAAACAAAACCAGCAAAATGGCTTTATTGCATTATTTTCAATGGACAGTTCTTTTTGACAAGATGTATTCAGCTTATTGTGGAGGTTTTTGAGGGGAAAAAATGCACTGAGAAACAAGAAATGCAAAATGGTTTTCAGAGCTGTCATTAAAACACAGGATATCAATACAAGTCTTAACAATTTTACTCAATAGAAGTTTGTCTGATACGAGACATTTTATCTGGGAAATCTATCTTAGACGTTTTCTTTCTTTTTTTACTATTCTGAGAAATAGGATGATCTTTTTTTTTTTTTTTTTTCCCTCTTGGAGAAAATAGCCCGAGCCATCAAGGTTGTCATAGCAGAGAAGGAAAGGCATGACTTAAATGCCAGTTTTGGTAATACCATCTGTTTCAGCCCACTCTGCCCAGTGCATTTGTTCTCTGTATGAGCAAAGACAAGACAGATATCCTTAGTAGCCCTCTCACTGAGGCTGTCAAAATAAGTTCTTTGGTGCTGCCTCTGAAAGTGTCTCCAAGTGCAGTGTGGTTCTAGAAGGCCGTGATGTGCTTCCTGCAGGAGCAGCTGAATTTAATTTCTACCTGCCTAAGTGATCAGAATAGGTTGAGAATGTTCTCCACAACCTTCCATTGCAGCATTAGTATCTCACAGTTGTATTTAGTTGCTTTAATGATGGGGAATATTTTATATCATGATAGTACAAATTGGGAATGGAAACAGAGGTTTACGTAACCAGGATCATAGAGGAAGCCTGGTGAAGCAGAAAGTGAAGCCAAAGGGCACATCCCTGGTGCAATTAGCTTGATGATGACTGTCAGTCAAATACCCCAGGCACTGAATGCATGTCAGTGCAAAGCTGCACCTGGCCCCATAGGAAGAAAAGCCAAAGAGCCCCAGAGAAACTTCTCGCTCATGAAGCTGGATTGGTTTTAATATCTTAGCTACCAGCTTTGTGTTATATCATTTAGAAATTCCAGTCAACTCCCAGTCCAGTCTGTTCTGTTATCTTACCATTGCACTCCCCTGTAACAAAGTTTAAGGTCCTTAATTCATCAGCTCAGGGCTCTGAGCACCAAGATGTTCTTAGCTCATTGTGTCCTGTAATGGTTCACATTCACAGGATAGATTCATATTGATAATTTCATCCACTGGATGGAGTTTTTTATTTCATTACCTTGTCTGTGTTGAAACCAAGTAAGAACAGTTTAAATTTTGTTGAGACAGGACTATTAAATATATTAGTCAGTGTGGACTGCAGCAGAATTAGGTTTATTTAATTTCTTCATTTTATGTTATAGTGACATGTCTAGTAGAGCGGCAGTGTGCCATTTTCTGACAACTGTGTTGAAGTGATATTGAGAGACTCTGACTGCATTCCTCTTCTCCATTGCATGCAAAAATTTATGAAAACTTCTGCTGCACTTACATGAAGCTGAAACAAAGAGAACTATGTGGAAAAGTAATAACACAGCAGTCAAGAGAAGAGAAGCTAAGAAATGTCAGAGTCAGTGCAGTGTGAGTGCATGGGCTGTGTCCATACCTGTATGTGTAAGTCTAGCCACTGCTTAACACCAACCACAGCCATGTTGTAGTTTCTCTAACACTTCTAGACTTTCTGATCCAGAAAGCTCCTTAGCTTCCCAGGCTCAGTTTTTTGTCTCATGTTACCTCCACAGTTTTATATAAAAGATTAAATGAAAATGGTAGAGCCGTTTCCTTGAAAGACATTAGAAGAAAAATACTTTTAATAGTTTTTAAATGTTTCCAGCTGGTTCCCTGCAAAGCTCTGATATCCCTGTGGTATTGAGGAAAAGTTTACTGTTTGAACACTGGACCCTTCTTCACTGAAAAGCATTTCAGTGTCTGCAAATAGTCTACACTTTCTTTACTTTTATCTTGTGAGACCTCATGCACACATCAGTAGCATTCTTAGTGATAAAAATGTAGACACTGTGGCTGGTGAATACACTTCCACTTCTCTGCAGCTTTCTCATATTGAATGAACATAGAAGGATAATTCTTAATGCTGAAGAATTATAGTAACAAGGAATAACAGTAAGAAAGGCTCTGCTGCCCTTTATCTAGAAAAGAAATTAGTTGAAGGCAATGGATTCCTTTGTTGATTCTGTTGGCATCACACTCCTTGCTCTAGAGACAGAAATTATAATTTACAGGTTTAAAGTTATTTATCAGTAACTTTGTCAAGTTATCTGTGTTAGAAAAAAATATCCCAGTATGCAGAGAACCTTATAACTTCTAACTAGATGTTTTTTCAGTGTATCAAGTCCTTTATGACACTCAAGAAGGTTACCAGTAATTCCCTTTCTGTCAAAACATTAAATTCGTGTTTTCTGACAGGCAGTATCCAATAGATGTGGATCATCAGAATTTATTCTGCAAAGAGCTGAACTGTTTGTAATGTGAATCTTGATATAATTATTGGGGGAAATGTGTCTTCTCAAGCTTGAGTAGTGAATATTTGATATCCTGATTACTTTTGAGATACCAAAATGACTGACCTAACCTGACTGGAACGTACTTATAGAAACCATGCCAGTGCAGCTAAAGAACTGCTGTGCACTGGTATGAACATTTGCAAAATCATTAAAAAACAGTGGAGAAAAGTCCTTAGAAAGCTGCTCGTTACACTGTCATCTTAATCCTCAGGGAAAGTCTGCAAAATACATTTGAAAGACAAGCATGGAAATGAAATTCAGAAATCTGTTAGGTCTTAAAGCTTATGAACTTAGTGGTTTTAAACCACATAATTCTCTTGACCATTTCAGCCAATCCCACCAGTTTAGCACCTTCTGTTGTAGGGAGAGAAAAACAGGAATAATATAAAATGAAATGAACAAGACTTGCTCCCCTGCATTGGACTCTAAAACTCCTTGTCTTCTCATTGGTGTGATGAACACACCTCATTTCAACTCTCTATGGTCGTTTTCATCTTTCCTGACTCAAAGAGCAGTGCTGCCTTTAAGTTTGAGCAATGGCTCTTGCTCGTCACTCGTTTCCAGCATTGTCCATGGATGTAATGAAAGATCCTTGTGTAAACCTTGCCTTGCTGGCTTCAGTGCAGCCTGTAGTAATGCTAATACCAACATTTGACATCATCACTCCATGTGGGTAGCACTTATTTCACTGACAGAGTTCATTGTTTATTTCCTCAGAATAAGTAAGGGACGTGATGTCGGGCTGGAACCTCTTTGTGACAGTCCAAGGGCTTTAACTTAATAGCACTTAGGAAACTTGAAGTGTGCAAAAATAATGCAGGCTGTTATTCCTCTGTTTTAGAAGTAAAGGAATCCTTGGAAATCAGAGGAAAAACTCCAGCACAGAAGTTCTTTAGGTGCAATTTAAACCATATTAATTGCAATATCATTTGGGGTTCTCTAACTTATTAGGTAGCTTTGAGTTTGTATAAACAGTGCACATTTAAAGATATTTAAAAGCAGCACAGCCTATAGGTGATTTTCAATACCTATGTTGGAAAGTTTTTGGGCTGCATGGAACCTCAGGTAAATTTTAGAATTAAGTTTTAGGGTAACTTTATTAAGCTGTACTTGGATTCAGTGGGTTCAGTTTGGACCGGTGAGATTCAGTAACTGATTTTCTTAAATACGATGTTTAAAGTCCTGTGTTAATGTTTTGGACCTTCAAATGTGGGTTCAGTGTCTCCCCTCATTCAGTGCATGAAATAAAAAAAAGCCCTGGGGTTCTTTTCTTATCATTCCTTACTGAAGGTAGCTGGTAAGTTATCACAGGTGCCATTAATATAACCCAAAAAATATTTCAAATAACATAGTTTAGCAGTCAGTCTTTGACTATAAAAGAGTATTTATGGTATGTAAGATATATATCCTCAAATTGCACTGTCAGAATTATTTTTTAAATCCTTATTTGGTTCATCTTTCAGGAAATAAGTTTTCTTATTATGATCACTTTTTAAAAAACTATTTGAAGCTTAAGAGAAGGAAAACATTAGATAAGAGTAGGCAAGTGATGTCTGCATGGCAGCAGCTTTCTGTGACTTTTTTGTTTAAACAGAAGATTGCTACTAATACTTGTAGCAAAAATATTTTTATTTGTAAAGGTGGTTTTTTTCTTTATCATAACCCAAGAAAATTGCTGTCAATTTTAGGATTAAAGATTAATTTTAAATGATTCCATTATCAACTATGTTATAATTATCAGTTCCTAAAATTTTTTTGCACAAATCAAGATAAATGTTGATTTAGACTGTTGTTTATTTTTTGTAGAACAAAAATCCTTTACATACTGGAAATTTTGGGTTTGAAGAACCTCCGAGAACAGTGCTGTATGAGCAAGTGATGCCACTTCAGTGGCCTCCTTGTGGATTATATTTGGGGTTTTGCCACTGGGGGGAGCAGAAGACTGTCACAGGCTTCAGGGAATGGAATAAGTGTCTGTCTTCCATCTCAGAAGATTCAGGCCTTCGTGCTGAATTGTGAGAGACTGTGGGTCCTTCATGTCTGGCACGTGCTTGAAGGTCTATTTTACAGTGAATAAAATTCCTAGATTATCATGTTTTGTGATTGCTCTTTTCTGAGGAGTTGCATTCTGGATTAAACACGAAGTGTATTTTAGAAAAGCAAGGGAAGGGGGCTTAGAAAAAGGAGGGAGAGGGACTTATACAGGCAGATAGTGACAGGATAAGGAGCAGTGGTTTTAAACTGAAAGAGGCAGGTTTAGATTGAGCATTAGGAAGAAATTCTTTACTGTGAGGGTTGGGCACAGGTTGTCCAGAGAAGCTTGGGCATCCCTGTAAGTGACCAAGGGCAGATTGGACGGGCTCAGAGCAACCTGGTCCAGTGGAACGTGTCACTGCTCATGACAGGGAGTTGAAATTAGATGATCCTTAAAGTCCCTTTCAACCCAAACCATTCTGTGATTCTATGATTGTTACTGTGTGAAGAGTAGGTTCTGACTGGTGCTGGTTTAAGCAGTGAGCTAAAATTCCCTAAAACGTTTTGTTTCAGCTGTTGCCTAATGGCAACTCCTGCAGCATGAGAGTGCAGTGTCGCTACATCACTGCTTTGGGGTGCAGTTTGCTTTAACGAAAGATGCTGTAAGCATCTCATATGAAGCTGAGAAATGTATATATGTTTGTGAAATTAATATATTCTTTAACCAGACATTTGCTTTAATCCTGGTCTTTCAGCAGTAAATCTAAAAATGATGTTCCCTTCCTCTGAAAGCATTGGGGAGGAGGAAACATTCACTTCGTTTCTTTTCATTTTAAATGCATAGAGTCAGGCTGCATATAAGCTGCAAACATGTTATTCCAGAAAGACTACAGCTCTAAATGCTGACTCATTTAAGGTCCTCTGTCAGTGTCTTTGTATGTCACTGTAATTGGGAACAAGTGCCCCATGGGCTGTTGAGGCCTTGCCTTCCCTGCTGAGGTTGCTGGACTGGTAATGTTCGTGCTGCATGCAGTTTCTGTTACGTGTCTTTAACTTCTTTGATGTTTGGGACAGAACAAGACATTCCAGTTGCAAGCCAAGGTTGGGCTTTCCCTTTGGGAAAACTTGTTCTATCTGTACTGTCAACAGCAAGCAGTCAAAATTCCTGCTTCAAAATTCATTATCATTTTTGCTCATGAGGTGTAGAGCTTAAACTAAGCAGAGCAAGCTTAAAGAAATATTTGGGTAACACTTCAGTGCTCTCAGTCATAGATTTACAGCAGGGTTGTGGATACTGCAGAAATTTCAGATGGCAGCTCCCAGTAGATCCTGGAGCATACCAGCAACCTGGACCAGTGATGTGTTTCCTATGGGGTCGTTTGTTGTTCCACCTCTTCTTGTTTTGTTTTGACAGATAAAAGCTGCCTTAAGGCCCTTACCCCTCCTATGCTGTTTGGTTTGGGGTAGTTTTTTTGATATGACATTCACTTGTAAATTATTTTCTGACTGGTGCTTGAAACAGCCATGGATTCTTATTCTAGGAACATAAACAGCTGAGGGTGCTGAGTGAGCTGACAGATGTCACCATGAAAGTGATTTTTATCAACATGGATAACCCTGATGACTGAAAAAAGACAAACATTGCTGTGTTCAAAAAAAAGAAAAAATAAAGGCAAGAACTAAACACTGGTCAGCTTCACCTCTTTCCCTGAGAATACTGAAGAGCAAATTCTCATATAAACTATTTCTAGGCATGTGAAGGACTGGAAGGTAACTGGAAACAGCCAGCATGGGTATATCAAGGAAAAATCTTGTCTGACCAACCTGGTTACCTCCTACAGTGACTGCCTCTGCAGCTGAGGGGGAAAACAGTGGAAACCACTTACATTCAGCAAGGCTTTGATGTATCTTCATGTGGTACCTTTGTACCTAAGTATGGGGTATGGATTGGATGAATGGTGAAGAATTGATTGCACCATATGCAATCAATAGTTTGAAGTTTCCAATCAGTGGCTGTTTACAAGGAGTCTTTCCTGGAGCTGCTGCTGCAGTGAAACTGTTTTAACACTGATAAGCAAGTCAGGTGGAATGCACCATCAGCAAGTTCCTGGATAACAGCACCCTTGGGAGGAGAGATCAGAGTGCCAGAGGGCAGGGCAGTCACCCACTGGGGGCATGAGCAGAGTGGAACATGCTGGAGTTCAGCAAAGGTGAGCGTGCAGGTGCAGGAGCAGCATCCCGGAAAATGGCCTGCGGGTCCTGGTGGGAAACAAGCAGGATGTTGTGCTGCAATGGGGATGAAGGTTAGCTGTCGAGCTGCCGTGGGGAGAATGGTGATTATTCCTGTCAGTTTGTCACTTTGGAATATCTCTAGAATAATCTGTCTGGTTTTGGTCACATCACGAGAGAGAGAGGGAGACAAACGAGTGAGTCCAGCAATAGCTGGACCAGGACATACGATGTGCTAGAAGAGGCTGAAGGGGATTCATGTGTTTAGCCTGAAGAGAAGACAGAAGCGGGGACTTAACTGAAGCCTTTTATTAACTAAATGGACTTTATAAATGAGACAGACTCTCTTCAGAACTGTGAAAAAGGCAATGGCCGTAAATGGCAATAAAACACATTCTAACCGATTAAAATAATAATAGTAAAAAACCCAAGCCTCTTGAGCACAGAATGATTCCATGTTTTTCTTGAAGATATTTGAAAGTCAACTGGACAAGGGCCTTTGCAATCTGATCTGGCATTGGATTTATCTCTGAGCATTGAACTTGATGACCATCAAGAGTCTTGTTCATCTGACATTTCTGTATGAGCCTCATTCCTATGTGACATCTTTTTGATCTAAAGCTTTTGTATATTATAGTACTTACACTGACTGTCCATAAGGCAGCCTGTTGAACTAATCAGAATCACGTTCCTAAACCAGATGTATAAAGACCTTAGTAAAATGACTTATTAAAGATCTTAGTAACTTAGATGTGAACATAAACCCCTAAATTCTGTGGAAAAGATAGGTAAGATTGCCATGTGGTCATCTGTACATATGTGCCGAGAGCAATTTTATTTTCCCCTGCTCCTTCGGCCCAATTATGTTGTTTTGTCTTTTTATTGGTTTGGCTGAAAAAACTAAAATATTTCTTACTGAAAATAGCAAATTACATTAAGTGGAACAGTCCATAACTCTCTAGTTCAACAGTGACAAATTGTGTCCTGTTGTCCTACTCTGATTTAGACTGTTAGGATTAGTCTTAGCGATCTTATATTTTTATGAAGTTAAACTCTTTGTGTAAAATGATGGTGCTTCAGCACTGACTGCAATCTCAATTTGAAGGTTTTCAAAAATGGTGATTTTTTTTTTCCTATGAAATAACTAATTTTTAAATTAATTTGAAAACTGGAAAAAACCAGAAAGTTGGTGTAATTAAATATTAAGATTTTCAAGATCAGCCCTTGCATTCTGGTAAGCTACTGTGTCTCAAAACTTGTGGCTCTTCCCTCTTCCAGCTGCTTTGGTCTTTGTCTTCCAACATCATGTGCTAATGCTTCATCAAATCTTAACACTGAACTCAGGGCTGGAGGCTATTAATGAAATTTAGATTATTCTGGAAATAGCACATCTCTTACAAAAAGAGGCTTTAATGCCACGGAACTAACAGGAGATTAATTACTTCTATAAAACTTACCATATGCTATCAAAAAAAAAGGAGGAAAAGATTGCTAACTTCATTTCAAGCAGTGGATCAGTTTTGTAAATTAAATGTGCCAAGCAAGAAAAGGAGGCACGGTCTCTTAATACTGACCACTTAACACGTGACTGATGGTAAAACTCTTCAATTTTCCAAATTTTTTCTGCATTGTTAATATTTGGCTCAAGTCTCATATTCCGTACTTTTTTGGAAACAGCGTTTCACAGGTTTTGCACTCAAGACTTTTTGCTATGCTAAGTGTGACAGGTGAAATTGTTTCAAAATAGGTCACTTGCCTTCGAGGTTTAGCACTTGTGGATTTTGAAGCCAGCCTCTTTCTCTGACACAGAAGAGTTTGATGATCTCACCCATTACCTCTGAACAGGCTTGGGTTCTGGCAGGAGTGTCCTGTGCACCAGTTGAGTCTTGGCTTTGCTCTTGGCTGCTTCTCTTTAACCAGTTTCTTCCCGGCTCCCGTGGCAGCTTGTACCGGGCATTTATTTGTGGTTCATTCTGGCTCCCCGCTTCTGTTTTTGATGCTGTTCACACTGAAAACTGAGGAAGAATAACTCAGGTTTTGATCCCCATTTTAAGCCTTTTCTGACTGCATGCCATTTTTGGGGTATTTTCCCAGTCCATCTTCTTTCCTATCAGAAGAATATTTTTGTTGTTTCAACTTGAATTGCCATTTCTTTGCTTTGTAGGCCTCTGTGTTCCCTCTAGTTTGTTACTTTATGCATTCCTTAGAATTTCTCATCCTGCACATGTGGGATGGTTTTTTAAAAAGTAGTGATTTATCTTGTGAATTTGCATCCTTTTTCTGCAAGATTTGTCTCCTTACAGCTCACATATTTTCACTAATAGATGTGCAAAAATTCTGTGCAGAAAGGCTTGCACTGGCCTCACTGTAGTTGACTGAAGGCGGTGCTTGCCCACACAGTGCCCCCGTTGATTACTAACCAGCTCTAAATTAGCATGGTGCTGGCTCAGGAGTGCTGGAAATCTGTGGGCTGTCATATTTAAAGATGTGTGTGACGCTAATTTGAAAATATTCATGAAGATAATCTTTGATGTTTAGGGTTTTAATATGAAGTATCTCTGTGCTCTAGTCTAAAATTTGGGATTTTTAGAAAACCCCAGCCATGCCTGCGACTACAACTCTGCTTTTTACTCTCGCAAGAGTGAATTTTATGTACTACATAATTTATTCATGTTCTTCATCTCCTTCTTGCTTTATATTTTTAGAGAGTATTAGTCTCTGGTTTCTCTTTCCTGTATAGAAATTTCTTGCAGTGCCTGTTGTGATCATTTCTTTCCTTTCTTCACAGTGTTTATAGCTTCACATCATGCATTAGTAGTTTGGATGCATCTATTTCAGTATTAAAAGTTCCTGATTTTAGCACACAAGGGTTATGTTTTTGCTCATTATTATTTTTTTCTTTTCATCCAATAGAAATGTTTCCCAGTGGAATTAGGCAGGTACTTCCTGAGGGTTGAGTTTCCATTGTGGGGGAAATCTTGGGGCAGAAAGAAGTCAAAAAAGGGAGAAAGGTGACCTGGCTGAAGGCCACCCTGCCAGGCCAAGAACTTCTCAGCTGAATTAGCTGGAGCTTTGTCACAGATGCCCAGTGCTGTGGTGCCAGTCTTTGCTCTTCACCTCATGAAGTGTTTTCTGACTATTGCTGCCAGAAAGAAAATCTTTGCAGGTTAGAGATAATTAGAGGAGCATATTTAGATAACATCTGGGGCTCTTTTGTTGTTGGGGGTTTTTTTTCACTTTTTCTGGCTGTAATAGTTTGTCTAACCTCGAGATGTGCTGTTAAAATCTGTACTTTTAGCTCCTGGTGAAACTTAATCCTGTTGTTAAACGTTTTGTTTTCCGTCATCTGGAGGATTAGATTTTATTGGTAGGAGAGAGTGAATAGTTTGGAGCTGCAGTAACATTTCAGGAATAAGTGACATCACTCTGGTATCAGCTTTCTCAGAGTCTAGCAATCCTGACAGCTAAGTTGCTTTTCCTCTGGGTCAGGGTTGTGCAGTACTCATTGGGAAACAGCTTCCGAGGGAAAAGCGTCGTCCCTCACATCCTTACCTGGGCTTTGTTGTTTGTGTGTCAGACTTGTGGTAAAGAATTAATGTCTCTGGAGACTGGTGAGTAATTCTTATACATTTTAACAACTGTTTTTCTTAAGACATGAAGCATTTCCTCCCTCTTTGGAAAAATGCTTTTTTCAGGTTTTTTAATCCAGCATTTACTAACTCACAATGTAAGCAAAACAGAATACAACTTTTTTAGCATTGAAGTTAAGAGTTTAAGTAGAAACCTAATTGTGGGTAGAAGTTGTGTCCAACTTTCAAGATTTTTATTTAGACATGCTTGTCTGCTAAGTCACGTCTTAGAGATTGAATGTAGCAGGAATTTGAGCTTTTTTTAATTAGCTTACGATGCTGAATGGGAAGAGCTTTCCAAATAGACACTTGGAAGGTACCTGATTTTAACACACAGCTCATACGGCAGTGTTACTGGATGCCAGGTTTCAAATGTAATTTCGGGATTTTAGGTGCTTGTGGAGGGCACAAAATAGAAAACCAGGTGCATTTCCAGTCATTGTATGTATGTATCTCTGTGGATGTCACCTGCAAACCTGGATGTCTGTTTCTCTACGGATGTCGTATATTGAGCTGCAAAATCTGTCAGCATAAAAATTATTTCGGAAAAAACACCAACCAACCCACAAAACTGTATCTGGTTGTAGCTTGGGATTTAAATAACTGAAAAATACTTCAGTTTCCACTTCATGGTAACCGTTTTCTCATCATAGGAGAAATACAAAATCCTTATCTTCTTTTCTTCTCTCTGGCAGTTAAAAGTCTAATTGTGAAAGTGCTGCAGTTCTGTGGCATTTGGAAATCTTGTCAGATTGCTGTTTTGAAAAGGTTTTTATTTTTTATAGCTAGAAAATTACAGCACACATATCTACACAGAGGTATTTAGCAAGGGAAGCCCAGGGTTTTGCTGTGTCACTTTGGTTTTGGTTTCTTTTGGTGTTCTTTTAAGGATGACAAGTCTTGATGGATGAATACATGCAAAAATGTCTTATTCATCTGTTTGAAGATTCTGGGGAATAGTGCAACTCATCTCGGTAAAAGTTAGGTATTGATTTTCATCAGGAAATAATTCCAGACTGAATTTGGATGGTCTGAATCAGAGCTGTGGGTGGCTACGTGGATGTAATACATCAGCTTCCAGAAACCTGTGCTTGGGGTAATTTCATTAATGCATCAACTGGCAATTTTTGTGATGCAGTAGTGTGGTGATGATATATTGCAGATGCAGAATTGATGTAATATTTATGATTTACATGATTTGGAAGATGACTGTTAGCATTGAAGTTCCTCTGTAGCTCTGACTCTTCATGTAGGTGGTTTGGCTTCCAACCCAGAGCTAAAAGCAACAAGCTATGGGAAATGCTTTTTTAAATTCTGTTGTCATGAATAGAAGAACTATTTTCTGTGTCATTGTAGTTTCCAAATAAATTCTGATGTTCAATTTAAATAAATTTTAATGTTTCATTTTAGTGAGATGTTTATCTTACCTACTTGGTGCCTTTTTTTTTTTCCTTAAAGCTTGATAAGTTAAATTTTATTGCGAGTTTTATCACTGGTTTGTTTTGCTGGGGTTTTTTTAGTGTGATTTGGGCTTAGCCAAAATAGGTTTTTATAGGCAGTTACATCAAACTATCTTCAAAGATATTTAAAGTGCGCTGTGCTTTTTGATATGTGTAAACCCTATCAAATGCACTATTAGATGAAAATGAATACAGAGGCTATGCACAAAAATGAGGTGCTGGTAGCATTTTAGGTTTGGAATTGTATAGCTTGAATGGCACAAATAGCTATTTTGCTGTTCTGTTGACAGGAATTTAGAATTGTGCAAAAGCTTCTAATTTGCTGCTTTTCTCTAGCAAAAATCCCCATGCAGCTATGCTTTTAAGTTAATCAGATAAGCACATAATAATGTGCTTAAATTCTTTCCAGAAAAGAAAAGGGAGTGGAATGAGAGGCCCTTCTTAAGTTTAGGTCTAGAAATGCTTACTGCATGTGTTAGCCTGATCATGGTTGCTTATGAAATATCTGGGTTTGTTGGTTAACTGAATGGAGCCATCAGTGCTGATGGCTGAAATTTTCCAGTTACTTTTTCCAACCTACAGGAGCTACATTCTAGCTCATAAGTTTCCCATTTTCTTGCCAGATTGGTTTGGTTTTTTTTTTTTTTTTTTTAAAGGAGAAAAGGATACAGTTTAAATATAAGCAAGTTTTTTTAAACCTTAAGGTAGATCTTCATTTAAATGTGTGGCTACCTAATATAAGCTAGAAGAGCTATTGATATATTGATGTATTCAAAGCTGTATGTCACTGAGCTACATCACTGAAAGAAACTTCTGGCTTTGCTTCTAAACTGAGCCAGGTGTATCAGCCTGCCTATTTTACTGGGGGAAGGGGGTTACATGTGGTTCTTCTGATATTGAAACACCTATTTTATCTAAATAATATGATCCCTACTGGAACACCAGCTGTGAGCCTTCAGTGTGATCTGCAGTTTCCCTTATCTAGCCATAGAAACAAATTTTTTTTGCAGTAAACAAGTGAAAGCTGTCATGAAGACAGAAATTTTCAAAAGCTTAAAGTGGGGTGTTTATTTTGGGAGGTGGAGAGATGAAGGGACAAATTTCTGATTTCACCTGAGCAGTGAAGTAGTTTGGAGCCATGATCGTGGAACAAATTATTTGCCCCTAAATACCTTCTGCCTAATGAGGAAAATATGAAGAATATTTGTGGCAAGGCACTATTGCTTGTTCACACTTGCTTTTGGGGAAGCTGATGAATTTATTGCTTGAACTTAACATTTTATTTCATTTGCCTCGTACATTGATCTGTTTTCACTTTCTAGAATGTTCTTTTTTACAAAACACTGAAAACGCTTACTTTGTGAAGACCATGTTTGCTTTTATCACATACGTACTATGAAATCAAGCTTTTAGCTTGGCATTAAATCATTAAAAACTTTAGTTATGGGGCAATGCCAGTCATTTCAGGGTTGGAACTCTCCAAGTAAAAGTGAAAATAAATTTTACGTGGAGTTGTTCGACCAATATTTATTTTGGCTTGTGCATTTTCTCTTCCTTTAAAATGCATAAAGTAGGCTGAGTTGTTTGGTTTGGATGGTTTCGCCTTAATTATCTCCAGGAAAAGGGCATGAGGAGGGAGGAGACCATGGCAAGTGGTTTTTGCTGGCTTGTCATTGGCAGAGCATCTTCAGAATCCCTGCCTGAGGCAGGCATGGATCAGGAGCATGCTGAGTGTTAGCGCACCATATAGTCAACAGGCATGGGGAAACTTCCCAGCCCAAGGCAGCAGTGTAGTCAAACTCCCTAAATTCCTACCCCATGGAGGAGTTCAAGTGACAGTTTGTTTTCAACATGCAAAACTTACTTTAGTCCCCATTCTTCATGTGGAATGAGAAATTGCTGGTGAACTCATGTCCTTTTTTCTTCCCCCCCCCCCAGCCTTCCACTGTTAAAATTCATTGCTTTATGAGATTCAAATGGCATAGGAAGAGAATAATACTCACAAGTAGCTTCAACGTCTGTGTCTTCAAGTGACTTTTTTATTGTGATGTCCACCATTAAAGAGTAGCATTGTTGTCCGTACAGCTCTAGCCAATGGCCTGTTCTAGAGATTTCATTGCCACTTTCATCAGAGCAGGATGCACAAAAACAGGCTGATAAGGAGTTAGAGATGGTCTGTGATTCCTGTTCCATGAGCTATGTGGTGCCTGGTGCTTCAGTGGGCACCAGGAATCTGGGTTTAAAGCAAACAAACAAATAAATATTGGTATTTTCAGCCAGGAATTACCAGGGGTGTTGGGTTTTTTCCTCTTTGTGCCAATTCTGAAGTATTGTGCTACTCCAAACCTGCTGGCCATGAATACATCTCAAAACTTGCCGCACTTTG
The DNA here is from genome assembly GCA_013397775.1 of Eulacestoma nigropectus. Classification (NCBI taxonomy): domain Eukaryota; kingdom Metazoa; phylum Chordata; class Aves; order Passeriformes; genus Eulacestoma; species Eulacestoma nigropectus. Next base: position 1,284,749 of record VZTE01007282.1, read on the forward strand.
GAACTAGGAATGGGAGTACACCCACCTAGGGGCTGGATACCCATAAAGAATGCAAGGAAATTTGGCATGCCAGAAGAAAACCATTCAGAAACAATTTAGTGTCAGAAGGTACATAACAAGTAGAACTGCATTGAGTAGCTGGAGATGTGTAAAAATTCTGCACAGCATAGTTACTTTAGAGATCTGGAATATCTCTAAAGTTGCTGATTCTGCAAAGAGTCTATAGGGTGAGAGATACTGTAAAAACGTATTTCTTTACAAATCCTCTGTTTTATAGTCTTGAAATGTAGCCTAAAATCTGCTTTCCTGATACAATGTGTAATCCAGAAAGAAAAAAGAATGAGGGAAGGAGTTTTCACTTCTGGGTTTCATATGAATATTCCCTGCCTTGCAAATCTCTTCCTTATGTTCATGTTTTCTCCTGGTAAGAGGAGAATTGAGTAATACTCCATATGGTAAACAGCAGTTAATTTGACTTCTTTGGATACGATTTTACTAGTCCTTTAAAAGTGTTTCCAAAGCCAGATTCAACATAAGAAAAACTTAAACAAGTTCCTAAAGAAGTCGATAAAAAAATCATGTTCCCACCCAATACAGAGGGTGGTTTTCTTTGGAGTTTTCTTTGCCATTTTAAAATCACATGAAATGACTGACGTGGGGTGTGATGTCTGCTGTCCCAGTGTTCTTCTGGCCCTGACCCCTTGCTGTGACACAAATGAAATAAACATTTTCACTTTACGTAAGGCGTTTCTCAATGAACTGAATCTTCACCAGGATATTTTTCATTACCATATAGATACACTCTTAGAAATGTCTGGTATAAATGAACTGCTCTCACATTAAAAACACCACTTGTGCATGCTTGAGGCTGAAGATGTTCTTACACAATAGTGAGCTGTTGCCAGAAAAGCCAGTTCCATGTCATTTTACTGTACCCTGAGATTGAAAAAACCACCTGAGAAAGAAAAACAGCTCCCAGATTCTGGCTCTCACTGAGGTATGAATTTAATGGAAGAAAATGCTGGTAAGGTCATTGGAGGCATCGTGTCTGTTCAAGAGGTGTTGTCCTGTAGTTTTCTCTGCTGCTGCAGTTTAACCTCGGAAGGAGCAACCTGGTGTGCCATTTGCTGAAGCAGTGCATGTTGCTGGGTCAGCAAAAGTCTTTAATAAATATTAATTATTATTTCCATTGTATTGTGAGGTAAGGATACAGTTGTGAGAGTCAGGATTGTAAAACTAGGGGACTACTGAATTATAATGTTTTTTGCTGGGTATGTTTCCTGCAGAGCTGTCAAATGTGCTGACAGTTCACTTTGTAAATAAACTGTAGTTGTTCCTTTGCATTTATGAAGTAAAAGGATAATGCAGATCAATCTGTGTAGGTGTTGAAATCGAAGATGTGAAAATACAAGGGGAGGCAGCCAAGAAATACTTTTGTCAAATGGAAATTTCTAAACTTCTAGAGCCAACAGTTTGGTTATATGAGACCAACAGGCATCAAAGTGATTGACAGTCTGCATATAAGCAGTGGGTGGCAGACGTAAACTCTTGATCAGATGGGGTTCTAAAATTTCATCTGGTAAATTGAAAAGTGATTTATCCTGCTACCTAAATGCTGTTGTTCTTGTGGTACTTATTTTGGCCAAGTCACCTTTTGAAACACCTCACCGCATACATGAAGCACATTCTAAAAAGCAAATCTGGGGTTTTTTAATTGTAGTGCATAATGATAACTGTTTAAATAATTCATTTGTGTTTACCCATTATACAGATTTTTTTTTTCTTCATTTAAAAAGGCCAAATTACTTTAATTAGAGAGAAAGTGTTACTCTTCATCTGCTCTGCTTCCTTACCTGATAGTGAGTATTGGTGTTGCTGCCTCTTCAACCATCTGTCTAAATTGTGGTTTTCATCTATTTTGTGAGAAAGTTGGCATTGAGATGGGAAAACCTAAAACATTACTTAAGGAAATAGGATTTAATCTCTTAATGTATTCTGGTTAACCTGCTTTTTTTGCTATTTGTTAGGTAGACTGGTTTTAGAAATTAATTAATTTTCTCATACTAACTTTTATTGTGGATATTTTTTATACGGGAGCATCCTTTTAACTGCTTTTCTTTAGTATTTTTTTTTTAACTAAGTTGGCATTTTTGGGATAATTTCGGGAAGATGTCTGAGTGATGTGAAAGAATTCTGCACAGCTAGTAATCTTAAGTATTAGCAACATTTGATTAACACTACTATAATGTAACTAACTTTTTTTCTGTGTATTCTGAACTAAGAGAAGGAGGATCCTGCCAGTTCTCATAATGCATATAATAACAGATCAAGAGAAGGCAAACTAAAATTGTATTTGAAAGAGGGTTTGTTATTTGGGTTAGGGTTTTTTACATTTTTTTTGTATAGATCTGACTGTTGCCTAACCTTGAACATTTTCTTTTAGACCAGTGCATCCAGATTTTAGAACCATGAAATCTCAGAATAGTTTAGGTTGGAAGGTCCTTAAAGATCATCTAAATCCAGCCCCCTGGACACCTTCCACTATCCCAGCTTGCTCAGAGCTCCGTCAAAACTGGCCTTGGACTTTTCCAGGGGTGGGGAAGCCACACATTCTCTGGGCAGCTGTGCCAAGGCCTCACCACCCTCACAGGGAAGAATTTCTTCCTAATATCCAGTCTAAACCCACTCTCTCTCAGCATGAGGCCTCTCCTCCTTGTCCTGTCACTCCAGGCCCTTGGAAATAGTCTCTCTCCATCTCTCATGTAGGTTCCCTTCAGGCACTGGAAGGCCACAGTTGGGTCACCGAACGCGTTCTCCTTTCCAGGCTGAACAATCCCAATTCTCCCAGCCTTTCCTCACAGGAGAGGTGCTTCATCCCTCTGACCCACTTGGTGGCCGAGCAGAGTAGAGGGGCAGAATCACCTCCCTCAACCTGCTGGCCGTGCTGCGTTGGATGCAGCACGGGATACTATCAGATAAATGCTCCCACTCTTCCATTTTGGGCCTGGTAACGGAGGGAGGGCACCAGTCTCCAGTTTCGGGTATAATTTGGCTCTGCCTGTTTCTGTGTCATATTTCTCAGCCCTTTTCTTGTTGCCTAAAACTGTGGGTTTCCATTGCTCTTTGATCAGACTCATCAAAGCAGGGAGTTGATGCTGTAGATTAGTAGCATTAAGCAACATGGAATTCAGTGCTGCAAAGGGCTGGTTTTGCTAATTGCTGACAGGTATTAGCACCAACAATTAGTGCAGGCAGTCACTGAACTCTGACAGTCAGAGTTAAACTCACCACAGCAGCAGTGAGCCGTCACTGTAGATCAGAAGGGGGGTCCATGTGGGCTGACATTCTCTGCCTGATAAAGTCTTGTGTCGATGTTTAAGACGAACTTGTGAGAGCACCACGTCAAAGTATGCTACTCTTCGGTATTTTTCTGTAATGTAAGTAGTAATGTAAGTAGTGTAACGATGCTTTTCCTGAAAAGCAGTATTTGCTGAAGCATTGAGGCCTGCCTACTTTTTATAAATACTTGAAGTTAACAAGATGAATAATAGGCAATGATGAATTTAAAATGAAATAAAAGAGGGGAAATGTGGCCTCTTTGCAGTTAGATCAGTTCTCGAGGTTTCCCCACAAGCCTGATTGGCGTTCACACCTCTAAATTAAAATACATTATATCTGCACCAGGATCTTTAGTCTGAAATAGTAGCAAATGAACATTAGGTGTGGATGTTTCAAGAAAACAATGTAGGGTCTCTTTTAAAGGATGGGAGATTTCAGAGAAAATCCTGAGATAATTTCTGATCTACTTGTGATGTCAAACAAATCCCAAACCAATTTTATTTGTTGCTGATGTTTTAATCTTCTGGAGACTTGTAGAACAACTTGCTGCTATTCTTCTAAGGCAATAATATTATTATTTTTCTGAAATGATCAGCTGCTGAAGCTGCACCCAAATGAACTGAAAGAAAGGAGAGCTGAGCGAGGCTCAGCTGTGCCCTCGGACCTTGGAGATGACAAGTGACACGTTCAGTGTTCCAGTTCAGTGCCACACTTTATACCCCGTGCGTCTCTGTGCTTGAACTTTACGTCACAGGCAATGAATATTTTTAATAGAGTTTGTACTCTTTTGTCTGAGATGAATGCAGGCCCACACATGGTGTAAGCTTCAATTAATTATCCTCTGGGGTCTGCTGCACATATTTGCATATGCTTTATCAGTGGACCACCAAGATTATTCAATTAAATCCTCACAATGGCTTTAAGAAGGCCAGTGATTAAAGCCTTAGTGATGACTGTTCATTTAATAAAATAATTATTTTTATAAATTTCTGTCTCGGTGCTTATTTCTTGCAGAATAGGATCTGTTGGGAGAGACAGCTTGAAATACAGGATGTGTCCAAATAGGTACCACAATTACAACTGACAGACAAGTGGGTAAACCAGCATTTCAGCTGCTTTCTTCTGTCAAATTGCTAAAAGAAAGATTTCTCATCATTTCCCAGCTGACAGTGACTTAGCAGAAGTTTGCCAGACCATTTTTCTCTCTCAACAGATGTATGAAGGGTCTAGTTATGACCTAATATATTCTGATATAAGTGCTTGATAAGCATGATTTTCTTCTAAAACTTCTACTGAGTTACTAATAGAAATGTGCTTTTATTTAATAAAAATGGCTGTTTACCAGAGGTGTGGTTGTGTGGTGACTGTGTCAATTCCCGGGTATTTGAAGTGATCAAGAAATGGAAGTTGTGAAATGGAAGTTGTGTAGCTGTCTGGAGACAGTGTATTGTTGTTACACTTCTGTGTAACCTTGGCTAAGATGATTAAGGGATTTGATGTGATTTACACAATCCTAAGAAAACAGCAAGTGCAAAAAACCCAAAGCAACCCACCATTCACACAGAAAAAACCCAAAAAGCATACAAACTTGAATAATGATAAATAATAGTAGATGAGATAAGAGAAAGATAGAAATGTCACCAAATGTAGAAAACTTGAGATAAATAAGGTATTTAACTTCTTCTGTTAATGAATATTGGTCTTTTTGATCCCAGTGTGCTTAGCGAGATTTGCAAAGCGACACTGTGGTTTTATCAAATGTCTATTGAAATTCTGCTGTTTAATTTGAGGTACTAACTCACTGAAATTATACATATTTTTCTGTTTTTATACGTCTGTTGGATTTGTACCTCAATAAATTCAGAAGCTTTACTTTTTTGCAGTTCTAGAGGAGAAGTTTGTTGAACAAATGCACAACCGTTTCCAGATGAAAGCTAAAGTTGTCTTGTTTTTCTGTGTCCTGTGATTTCCAAATCCACTGAGATCCCTTCTGAATCTTAAGTGGAGAAGGGGCTGGATTGAGTGACAGGACAGTCGAGGTTGTCAGTGCTGGAGAGGTGTAGAGAAGTTGGTGCAGATTCCTCAAGCCCAGTGGAAATGGAGACACGGCAGAGCAGCTTTTCATAGGGTACGCTAACTGGAGACATCGTGAGTTCTTGAAACCATGGGAGCTTGCAGAGAAGTCTGACCCAAATCAGACCTCAGCTGGGAATCCTTCTGACAGCAGGATCGGCCTTTTTGCATAGGCCTTTCATTAGCATATTTCAACATACATACATACACATCTATAGGTATTAAAGTGCTTAAATTGTTTGCATTCACTTTTCTTGTACCTTTAGCTTTTTTTTTCAAAATGTAATTATTGAAAGACATGTTAAAATTGCTAAGAGGAATTGCTAAATCCAAGTACCTTTCTCTTGTAAAATCTCTAGATTTCATACAGTGAAATGGAAGCATAAGTCAGAATTGCCTTTTGAATTCCTACTTCTATTTCTAATGCTTGCTCAAGAGCACATTTCACTTAGGCTTCTAATAAATCAGGAAGGCCACGGCTTGCATAACTGAGCTTAGTGGTATGTGATGGAGATAATTTTCTGTCTAGTGAGCTTTGAAGACATTAAAAGTTGGTATGTAGCTATAAAAGCATTTGCTAAAAGTTTTTACTGAATTTGATGCTTGTAGTTGTAGAGGGGGTGACTAAGACAACTGAATTATCTCTAATTTACTTGATGTGATGAATTTCTTTTGGTAATGTTGTACAGTTGTGCTCATGCAATCAGTGTTCATTTATCCCTTGTAAATTCAAGTCAGGTTTATTTCTTGTTCTGAAAATCTCTAATATTGTATGTGTAAGAAAATACCAATAAATGGTTTCTAATTAACTCATATTAATTAAATATCTGAATTTATTAGTGTGCTAATATGAGTGGTCTAACTCCAGCAGCAAAGACAGCTTTTTCTGTATATTGTAACAGCTTTTTTTCATTGTTTGTGTGGGTTTGGTTTGGTGTTTTTTGTTTGAGTTTCTTGGTTGGTTTTTTTGTTTGTTTTAATTAAATGTGGCTTTTTGTTTCTGTCTCTTCAAGTTAGATTTTACTACTTCTACCCTCTCCACCTCTTCAGGAGAGGCTGCAGTGTTCCTCCTGCATCAGGGAAGCGAGATTTTGGAAAACATTAGCGGGTCAGACATCTGCTGTCAGTCTTGACAGAATGCCAGACTGGGTCAGGTTGGAAGGCACCACAGTGGTCATCTGGTCCCACCTCCCTGCTCAAGCAAGGTCCCAGAGCACATGGCACGGGATTGTGTTCCAGATGGTTCTGGAATATCTCCAGTGAGGGAGATGACCTCTCTGCGCAATCTGTTCAGTGATTGGTCATTGCACAGGGGAGAAGTTCTGCCTCATGTTTAGGTGGAACTTCCTGGGCATCAGCTCCTGCCCATTCCTCTTTGTCCGAGCATTACTGGGCCCCACAGTCCGTGCTCTCAGCCCTCCCTGCAGACAAGGATGAGGTCCCCTCTCAGCTGTCTCTTCTCAGGGCTGAACAGCCCCAGCTGCCTCAGCTTTTCCTCCTAAGAGGGATGCTTCAGTCGCCTCACCATCTCTGTAGCCCTCACTGGACCTGCTCCAGGAGCTCTGTGTCTCTTTTGTCCTGAGGAGCCCAGAACTGGACACAGCACTCCAGGCATGGCCTCCCCAGGGCTGAGTAGAGAAGGGTAGCATTTGCTTCCTTCCAGTCCTCAGGCACCTCTCCATGACCTCTCAAAGATGATAATGAGTGGCCTGTCGTCCACAAGAAGAGACAGTAGCAGCCAGATTGGAGAATCCAGTGGTGCTTCTGGTCCACAAACCACCTGCGTAACCATGCTGCTCCAAATCCTGTTTCTCTTTAGAAAACACGTTCTGGGGTTTCAGAATTGTTATGTTACTCTAGTTCTTGGAAGCGCTCCAGGTAGTTAACCATTGAAGGATTCTTGGATTTCAAGTCTGAGGCTTATAGACAGTTCTGCCTTCTAACACCCACCTCACTATTCTCCTGAACTTATCTCAGATAGCAAACAATGTGTTAGTCATTTTTACTACAGAGTAATACTTACAGAACCAGGGCTTGCAATGTGTGTAATGAAATGTTACACAAACTGATGACACATGGCAAGTACGTCTCACGAATTACTACAATGCCTTTGTAGCCCTTACTGAGTCTCAGTATTTTACAAATTCCCGGATACGTTACTTTACAGAAAGAGAGACACTTCCCACAAAGTTCTGGGAACTCTGAAAACAGTAACTATTTCTGACAATGGAGTGTTTGATTAGAAAGAGCAGTCCTTTGTTAAAAGCTTCTCAATCTGAAATAGAGTACATGCTATTTTAGCAAGTATTTCATCCCAGCATTTTGGAAGAGTTTTTTTCAATATTTGCTCTTGCATACGTAAACTTAGTTTTACGTTGGAAATATGCCATGAGAGCATGTTAATCATATCTGCTCAAGTGAGAAAAGGCTGTTTTCGCACGAATATTTTCACTGGAATATGAATGTAGGTTTAGAATGTTCCCATTGAAAGGACGGTTTATAATTTTGGGGCAGCAGTGCTTAATCTTTTGGAAAATAAAAATCAATAATAAATGAAAAGCTGGAGTACAGTCAATTGTGTAGAAATGTCCAGATGCTTTCCACTACGGCAGCAGCAAGGATAGCAAAGCTGCTGTAACTGTAACTGAGGAGGGCTCAAAAGGAAAGTCTACAGAACTGGCAGGTTGCCTGAAAAAATAAACTCAGAGTAGCCCAGAAAAATGGTGGCAGCAGTAACTACAGTTTAGGTGTTACATTGTCTGCCAAGAAAATGAGTAGAAATTTGTCTGCACCTTCCCAAGCGTGTGCACACACAAAGACAGTCAGAAACACTTTGTTCTTAGCAGCGTATGGGATGTGTTACGGGTCTGTCAGCACTTTGGGACTGGCTGTCTCTTTACCCCCCTTTTGCTGGGACTCCCTGATGTTAAGTTACCATACTCAGATGTTTCCCTGTGGAGCCACGCAGCCCCATCCCCAAACTTGTTGTTTAAAAAGCATAATTGAAAAAAGGCTCGTAATTCTAGGGTATGATAGCACTGGCAAAAAAGTGCTTGCATTTGCTGTTTACTGTAAAATGTGGCATTACAGATTTAGTAAAACAGAAGTGTCAGTATAGCCACAGACCACATCCTTGCTACAGTTGTGTAGGGACTGCATTTACTTACATTTTTTCCAAGTTCAGACAACTCTTTGTTAGGTAACTGTAACTGCATTTATTGCTATTAGAAATGAGACATTATGCTAGAAAGCAAGCACACAAGGTAGAAATTGCTGATTTGATTCACCCTCCACCCCCCCTGCCCAGGTGAGGAATGAAGGGCTTCACAGAAGCCAAACAAAACTGGCCTAGGCTTTGTCTTTCGTTTGTTTCCAATTGAACCTTACCTTTAAATATCAGTGCAAAAATTCAGCATTAATGCAGAGAGAATGACTTTATTGCTCTGGTAATCTTGGTCTTCTTACCTTATTTGCCATCCTTTAAAGTATTTTGTCATGACAAATGCATAAAACTGTGTCTCTTAAGAAATATCTCTTGAGTATATTTGTGATATATAAGGCACTGTGTGTACCATAATCCAGATTGTCAGTCTGTAAATCTTATCTAAGACATAGAATAAATGTTAGGAAGCAGATATTTGGTGTAGCATTCTTCTGAAATGTGTTCTTCAGTGTTCATTTGTCAAAAGGAACAGTGCTTCTAAATTAAAGATGTGGAGGCCTCTTAAAAGTTGTGTCCTGGTTTGTGATTTTGTTTGTATTCAGCCTTTTCTTTGAAGGCCACATTGAGATTGAGAAGCACTGAGGAACACATAAATAAGGGCTACAAAGAAAGGGCATGAGAGAAGCTTTGAAGTGGCGTCTAGTTTTAATTTTAGTGAGAGGAAACCAGATGTGTCTTCGGGAGTTCTGGCCCAGCTCCCTTTTTTTTTTTTT
>VZTE01007282.1:1294103-1369328 GCA_013397775.1 Eulacestoma nigropectus
CCCCCCTCCTTTTTTTTTTTTTTTTTTTTTTTTTTTTTTTTTTTTTTAAGAAGACAGGGAGCTCAACCAAATCATTCAATGGAGAGATCCCAAACCAACTGTTTCCACCCTGGTACTTTGATCTTTGTTGCCACTTTTGAGTGAACTGCTCTGTTCCAGAGGAAAAATCGTCTAACCCTTCATTTTAACTGTGTGCATCATCGTGTACAACTGGATTGCATATTTCTCTTTTTTCCATTCCAACTGCAGCTATCTGAGTTAATTTCCTACCCAATATACTGACAAAGATGACAGCAATTTCAAAATAGCAAAACTGATCAGAATTTCCATTTGGCTGACTTTTGTAACGTGTGTTAGAACAAAACATTAGTACCCAGCATTTTGGGTCAGCAGTCCTGTAAACACAAAATAGAATGAAAACAAAGAAACCTGCTTGTGTAGGACTTCTTTTGGCAAGCTCTGCACCTGGAATGATGTGCTCAGTTGCTGCTTACAAATAGAATAATATCTCTGAATGATAATATTTGAGTGCTTTTTTTTTTCAGTAGTCCTTGGATCACGTTAAGCTAACAGTAAGATTGCTGTTGACTGTACATTTAGTAAGTAGATTAAAACTACCCAACAAGGTTTTTTTGAACATGTCTAGAAAATAAGCAAAATAATCCTCTCTTCTAAAAGATTAAGAGTCTCAAAGGATGGAAAGGAGAAAGAGAGTAGATAAGACGGCAAATAACATGAGTTAAATTCAAGGTTACTGTCAACTTCTAACCTGAACAGGATAAATCCTTTTGCTCTGAGGGCTTGTCCATGTGCCAGAACTAAGCTACCTTATAAATGATGCCAAAGCTTGCAGTTTTTAGAGGAAAGGTTTGGAAAGGAGAAGTCTGAAAATTCTGGAGAAAAGAGGTCAAGCTAAGGTGGCTGTTAGGTTGGTATCAGTTGTCTTGCACTAAGCTAACTAAAAATGGACCTTCCACCCACGGGAGGCTATTTTGGTGTGGTTAAGGGTTGCTTAGGGTTATGTGTTTTCTTACGTATTGTTGGTTTGGTTTTGATTGTTTTATGGCAGGTATCAAACCACTACTGGAATCAAGCACAGAATATTACCTTGATACGTGCAAGAACTGTGCTTTATTTTGCATTGAAATGCTTATCTCATGTCATCTTAGTGGTCATTTCTGGAGCCCAGCACATTCCAGTAGCAGATATTAATAAGGAATAGTTTGTGCCACTTACCAAGTCTGGAGAAATATGCACATGAATAGTAAGAAAATAACACAGGGAATTTTTTTCCTGTCTTTGTCTCTAGTGTTTAGCATGCCATTAATACGGGTCCTAAAATATTAAGGGTCAGTTATGGCCTTCAGAAAAAGTGCAGATGACTTTATGTGTAGTTATCCTGTGTTCTCAAAACATAAGAAAAACTGGAAGGAGAAGGAAGAGGCTGTATCTCTGCATAAGTAAAAAGTAACACACTGGCTTCTAGCTGGCTGTGTCAAAGTGAAGCACTCTCTTTCCACATAATAAAAGTACAGACTCATAAATATGCAGAGTTGAAACTCTGAATTACGCACTGGACTTGGTATAAAGTTGAAATTAGAGTTCTCAGTAAAAAAAAAAAACCTCAGTTTTTTGCTTTATTTCCCTTGAGATTTATTGATGATGTATAAATTATTGTAGTATAATAAATGAAATTCTAAGTGTATGTGTGTTTACCCAGAAATTTATGGATAACCAGACAACTGTCTAAATTGGATGTTGAAGACGGTGAATATCAAATTGTAGCTTGGTTTGAATAAAACTTTCTGTGCTCTGCAAGATGGAGTTTAAAACAAATGCCTTAACCTACTGTTATGTGGGAGGGATATGACAATAATTATCAAGCTTCACTACACCTTTCACAAGTATTTTGAGGAGTCTTGTCAAAATACCAGTTAAATTACTGCCAAAAATGCAATAATTAGATGAGTAATGGAAAAGTTTTCAAATGGAAGTATTTAAAATCTATTCATCCAGTTAGACGTATTTACAGTCATCACTCTTAGTTGCACAAGCTGAATTTCCAGTGTTGACTTGAGAGATTTCACTTGTGTCTGAGCTGAAGGGAAAGAGAAGTCTGTTCTTCCTTTGCCTTGCCCTTTTAGAACGAAGTGATTACGCAGATCTAGAAGGAAAGTACTGTACAATCCACAGGAGCATGGTTCATGTCTGTGATACGTTTTCTGCCTTTTTTATGTCATCTCAGCTACCTCCTATACATCTCAACATCTGTGTGACTAGTGAGGAAAACTGTGTTTTGTTCAAGGATTTTTTGGTGGTTTCGAAATGCTAACTTGATACATGACTCAAACCTGAAGGAAAATATTCTTGAATATTGCTTCCTTTGCTCTCCTCTCTCGCTTTTCCGCCCTCTCCCTTCTTTCTCTCCTGGTTTTGTATGTCTTTCCCACTGCAGTCTTTGAGTATGGCCTCTTCCTGTATCATCAGTGAGGTGCACTCACACAGAACGTGGGATGTGCCTCCTCTCGGGTGGACTTGACTATTGGTGGTCCCTGAGCAGAAGTCTTGATCCAGTTATTTCTACATTTATGGATGTCAGCTGACAATCACCTGTCAAGGTTTAATGCAAACAAGAAGGCAACGTTTTGGCAAAGCTTTTTTGGCCAGCTCATCTCCGTAGGTTGTTTTGGGTTTTTTTTCACTTTGGTGTGAGAGTTTCTGAAATGTCAGAGGGAACAAAAAGAAAGTTTCTGGAAGGGCAGAAAAAGAGGAATCAAAAGGAAAAACACCCAGCCAAAGAAACCTGGATGCTTCCTCAGGAATGTTTTGAACCTGAATTCTCTTTAATCTGGGCTGCTTTCCTTGAGAGGCATTGTATGTCCATGGCAATTACGAATGGCAGAGACTTGTCCTCAGAGTGTCTCTTTCCTGTCTCCTCATTGTAATTGATACATTTCTGCAACAACAGCTTCTTCAGGAGCTAAACTTAGAAATCTGCTGAATTTAGAACGAAGATAAAGTACTGGCAATTGCTAGCTTGTTAGTTAACCTCTGTAACACAGTCTCTCCATTTAGGCATCACTAGGTATTTAAAATTCCAGTAGAGGAAGTGCAAAGAATTGAGCTGTCTTTCTAATCTTGAACTCTAGGTTTATGAAGGCTTATCCATTCATTCAGCATGAAAGTAGTGTGGATTTTTTATTAGGCTTTTGTTTGGAGGCAACTTTTTAATCAATAATGCTCTACATTTGCAAATTGTTATGATTAAAAGAATTTTATTTTAAAAGTGGAGAATATTAATATAGCCTTGTTAAATTGAGGTTGTTTTTACGAAGCAGGAAGGGTGGAAATTGATGACATGAGGGTGACATTCATGAGATGAGCTGTGCTTCATAGTTTTGAAAGTTCGGATGGTTAAATGAATAGGCAGTAAAAGAAGTAGGTGTTAAGGATAAAGTGCCTCTGGAGATCATCTAGTCCAACACCTCTGCTAAAGCAGGCTCACCTAGAGCAGAGTACACAGGATTGTGTTCAGGCAGGTTTTGAATCTCTCCAGAGGAGACTCCACAGCCTCTCTGGGCAGCCTGTTCCAGTGCCCAGTCATTCTCACAGTACTTTTTCCTCATATTCAGGTGGAACTGGCTGTGTTTCGGTTTGTGCCCCTCGTCCTGTCGCTGGGCACCGCTGAAGAGAGCCTGGCCCCGTGCTCTTGGCACCCGCCCTTCAGATATGTGGATGCATTGATAAGATCCCCTCTCACTCATCTCTTCTCCAGGCTGACCAGGCCCAGCTTCCTCAGTCTTTCCTCGCAGTCCCCTCATCATCTCCACAGCCCTGCGCTGAACCTTCTCCAGGAGCTCCTTGTCCCCTCTTGAGCTGAGGAGCCCAGAACCAGCCCTCCCTTTCTCTTCCTTCCCTTCAGAGGCTGGAGGACTCAAGTCCAAACATTTCTTTCTTGCACAGCAGCAGCTGATAGTTGTTGAATTTGGGCAATTTCTTCCAAGCTGTGGGAGCCGCTGTGATCTATCAGGATCTGCAGTTCAGGGGAGGGAGTTAATGCAAGGTGAGCGTTTTTGTGCTGCTGAGGGTGAAGCTCAGCCTCCCTGCCACTGGAAGGTACTTCTGAGCAGCACCCTGAATTAAAAAGTCACCTGCAAAAGCAGAACTGTGATTGCAACCACTCACTCTTATTCCAGTCACTGAGTATTTATCTGTCTAGTATCTTCATGTCCTAAGGATGAAGAAAATTTGCTTTTACAGTAGTTATTTTGTCCTTACAGAGCAGTTATATATGTCTCATGTTTAACTTTTCACTGTCCAGCTGCAATCCTGTTTATGAATATATAAAGTCATAGCTGAAGTGAATTATCTATGTTCATATATGAACTAAAAACACTTATACTGCTATAGTTTTTAAAATTCGAAATGGTTACCAACCCAGTGCCAATGTTTTCCATCTCTTTTCAGAGTATTAATGCAGATTCTTCAATGCTAGTTCTCGTCCTTTTTCATAGTGTGTGTATATATATATGTATGCATTTGTGGGTGTGTACACACATGTTGTTCTGTGCCATAATGAAATATTCTTCATTGTTTTCACTGTACTGATACATTTGATGTACTGGATTTACATAATTGAGCTGGAAAATCAAAACATTATTTCCTAATACTTTTCTTTATCTCTCTTTCACAGTCATAATGAACGAAAAGTAACCTGCAAACATCCAGTAACAGGACAGCCATCGCAGGACAACTGCATTTTTGTTGTGAATGAGCAGTAAGTGCCTTCTGTTTGACTCTATAAAACACAGATTTTAAAGCCCATTAATAATGAAGTAAGATTCAGTTATTACTAGTGGCAATATTTATTTATTCCAAGTCAGATCAACATATAGATAGTTTTATTGGTTTAAATTACTTGAAAGTAATGATAAATATTTTATATGAATTTTTAAGATATAAACCATAGCCCAGATTAGTTCTGTGATAGAAATGCATCATATTTATGCACTTTATGAATTTCCACTTGTAACTTTAGTTTTTCTGTAATTTTAGTAAATGACCTAGATATTCTATATCAGTCAAACTTCCAAAAAGGGATACATTTTATAATCACTTAGGGACAATCAGAAGCTGTTAATCTATAATGTTTTGCCTGATATTTTCTCCTCAACGGGTTATTTCCTTGGCCAGTTGGGACACTTTCTGAATCATTGGATAATAACTTGGATTTGCTGTCTTTGCATTAGTTTTGTAGAATACACAGCAATACAAGAAGCATGGAACTCATACATGACCCCAAGATTTTATTGGTGGCTGGGTTCTGGGTGTCCTGCTCACCACCATTGCTGCAACATGTTACACAGTGGCTCGAGTGAAAACCATCAGAACTGGCCAAGTTTCACAAATGCGCCTGGTCTCACCCAACTGGGGCAAAGCCAGATGGGGTCTTCGGAGAGCATTTCTTCCCATTTCCATCTCACACTCATACCTGTCTTTTTCCCTCCCACCAACACCTTGCGCCAATAGAGAAATTCTGTTTTTAAACAACATCTTAAAATTCATCTATAATAGATTTGAGTTTAAAGCACAGTGCAGGTAACTCTGCAATGAGGTGTGAATTGCTTTCAAATTGGAAAAGTAGGACACAGGATGTACAAGGCTACATCTAGGGGTGCTTTTTATTAGCAGTCTGCACACACAGCATGTTCTAGTGCTATTACATATTCTATTTTCAGGACTGCTGCAGCAATGTCATCTGAAGAAAAGAAGGAGCGACCAGTAAGCATGATATGTGAAGCAACTAACTATAATCTGACATCAGATTATGCTGCTCATCCAATGAGCCCTGTGGGCAGAGTAAGTCTTTATGTCCAAATAAATTAGAACTAAAATAATTCAGTTATTCCACAAGGTACTAGACAGTGCTATGTGTTAGTATTCCACTGAAAAAGAGAAGCAAAGCTTATGTATTTTTCAGGGCGCTTGATTCCTTCCATGTTTAATTTGGAAACTGAAGTGTCTGAAACAAATTGTCACTGTAGCTGTAATTTTTATCAGGTATCTCAGGTCTTATGACTTGCACATACTTAAATTGTCTACAGAACCTGACCTTTCTGATCTGTGTGAACAGGAAAACCTTGAGTAACTGATGTGGCGTCTGAGCCAGCATTGTTACAGAAATTGCTCCATCACGAACAATTGCCTGGATGTCTCCAGGTAAAACAGAGAGAGTTGAAATTGTGTGTGAGAAGGAGTTGTGAGAGAGCTGGGAGGTGACGCTGTGCTAAACAGCAGGTGAATTACTTCCTGCCATTGGACCAGAAGTCGTGGCTTCCTAGGAAAATTCCTGGTAAATGTTGAGGAGAATCCTAGGGTCACCTTAATTTATGTTTTACCTCTCCATTCACCTAGTTTCTCAGGAGGTTAAGGTAAATGCCCAGATGTTCTTATCAACTTTTAAGTTTATTGGATAAAGCTGATGAGCCTATTGTGTGCATTTTTTTTTTTTTTTAATTTTCAGCTTTCCTTAGAGAGAAGTGCACTTGCTACAAAATTAAGAAGTGCCTTCAAGTTTTCTAGGAGACAGCTTTGATCAGTGATGACAGACAAAGCTGTCATCTCTTCTACCCAGTAGTTAACAGTTAAACAAGGGGAAAGGGGAAAAAAAGGGGAAAAAACCCTATACATTAGCTAGTCATTGAAAAAGCACTTCACCCTGGGAAGTGCTTTTTTAGCAGATTAGTCCAGCCTGCAAGCAAAAATAAACTTTGGAATGTGTTCTAACTGAGCAAATTCCTTAATGTTAGAAACTTGGATTGAAATAATTGATGTACCATGTGATAAGAAACATTGCAAGGTTCCTTTAAGTGCATTTTGGAGACTTTTTGTTGTTTTAAATATCTCACGAGACAGGCAGAATCCTTGACCTACATTAGAAAACTGTTATTTAATGAGAAACGTGTCTTAATCTATTAATGTTGCTGGGGGGAAAAATAGAGAGTCACAGATGTATTATAAACAGTAACAAAATCCATTTCAACTTTCATGTGATCATGTTTAAGTCCATGCAGGAAAACCAGTTTAAAATACAACAGACTAGAAAACCCCCAAACAACAACAGCAAAAAATAAACTCAAAACCAGCTAAGCCCTAAAACAACTAAGCAAGCAAAAAACCCAAGGTAATTTCTTGTTAGAGTCGTAATAGTGATGTAGAATGCGATAATTACATAGCTAGTTCTCTTGAAATTCATTTTCTGGGAAGCAATCTCAGGTTAAATATGCAAAATTAATTACACTTTAGGAGCATATGTCTTACATTTTTCACACTTCTCTTTCAAAAGAGAAGTTGAAAACACCCTTTAGCCTAGTGTTTGTTCCATAGTCTTCTAGAAGGAAATTAGGATTTCTATGGCCCAGTTACTGTGATTTCTTTTACTTTCATTGATTAATGGCACTGTAGTTTCCTGTGAAAATAATATTTTGAAAAAACAGGCTGTTGTTCTGCTTTTCATTCCTTCTGTTCCAGTTATTTAAATGCACTTAAAATATTAATATGATTATTGCAGCTGTATGTGTAATTACTGTACATCAGTTTTCAGATGTGAATTTGTCTGAATTAGTGCAACACCATTTAAAAAGCGTTGGTTTTGGGAGGTGGATGCGGGCAAAGTAGAACCACAGCTAGTATCAGTCTGCCTTTTCTGGCAGTATTCAAGGCTAATGACGTGAACCATTTCTAAAGATGGCTATATAGAAATGGCCCATGGGTTGTACCTGGATACAAAAGTGATTTTCTTCTGTGTTTTTACTCAGGTCTTCAAACAGTAGAGTCTGAAATTCTTAGCTGTCTTACCAACTTTTGAATATAATATGTAGAGGCCTGGTGTATTGTAGCACAATAAAACAGGAATAAAATGTGTGTGAGGGAAGTTACAGAGAATTAATTACAGAGGAGAAGGATGCTTCATGTGGTTGCCAAACCAATTTTTTTAGGTGGTTTTTGTTTTCAGAGATAACTCATGAACGCACCTGATACTGGAATGTAATGAGGAGTGGAAAAAAAGTTTGAGGTTAACTAAAGCTTCAGATAGTTGTGAGGTATAGGAGAAGGTTCGTCCTTCCATTAATATTAATTGATCCCAGATAGATATGGAAGTTGGAGAAGTTTCTGCTTTGTGTCAAAAAGACTCTGGAGTCTAATGCTGGTGCTGACCAGAGGCTACTATGAGGTGAGGCAAAAATCAGTTGCTGCCCGGTAAAAGTCTTAATTCTAATCTTCCTTTCCCGCTGTGTACGTGAGGGGGGCCAAATAACACATTACAGCTCTGTTAAGGGCTGCTTATTTCCTGTTAGCTTGAAGTGTATTTCCAAACATGAAGCCACTAGCACAGACCCCTGGCTGTGAAAAAGGTCTAGACAGGCTTCAGATTGCTACGGAAGTATGTATTTTCATCTCTCAGTAGAATTAAGAAATTGTTTTTGTAGTTGTCTTTTTTTTATCTTATTTTTCTTCCTGCTGTTAAAATCACTACCTAGACAAACATGATTATATGTCCTGAACTGCTTTTTAATGTGTAAAGTCAGTCACATTACCAGTCACCCTCCATGGTTCAGATCTGCTGCTCTTCATTGCTATCCTGATTATCAGCAGAATAAGGTGAACAATTTTCTCACAGAAAGTGGTGTGGAGTGTTAGCCCAGGACAGCTGCTGAGGAGCTCCTGGTGACTCCATTACAGCTGGGATATTTCCCAGTGCTCACAAACGTTAATCAGTTTGTTTGTAGGTATTTCAAGCCAGTCCAGCTTTGAATGGCTAGTTCAGATGTAGCCATACAGGTCTGCTCAGGATCCAGGTTAGCTGGAAATGTTGGATTAATAGTCACGAGGTTCATTAGCAAACAGCATAGTGAACAGGAGTGGTGTGAAGGGCAGAACTGGTGCTCAGAGCTGAACATCTCTACTGTGTTTTCATGGTTTATATTCAGACCACTCCAGTAGTGCTCCTTGTGCATCTTATATTTTAGCCTTGCCTTAATGAAATCCAGTTTGCTTTATTATGCAAACCAAAGCACGCTAAGAGTGAATGATTGGGAAATTTGCTTCAAGAGTAACCTCCTGGTCCAAGCTAAAATGCTGAGGCAGAAACTCACTCAGCTCATGGAAAACTGCAGCACTGGAAGGCACCAAAATTGCCTACAAAATCCAGAAGGTAGCATCATGTTGCTTTGTGGTTTGGTAGATAATGTAAGCCTTGAAGACTGGAAACATACTTTTAAACAGAAGTTGAAAGTAACAAAGATACAGATTTGTACTCTGAGTTTACATGGAGAAAATTTCCTTATTAGCAAGGTTCTCAACTTGTGTTTTTCAAATATACATGCAATAAATATAATGTTAATTAATGACTTTTGTGCTAGTTCTGAAACTGAGGAAGAAGCCTCACATAAATCCTGTGGTTTTTTACCAGCTAAGCAGAGAGAAAAGCCACTTGCAGGGTGATGAAATGTGCAGCCCCAGATGCTGACTGGTCTGTTGCCCAGAGTTCAAAACCCTGCTGGTGTTTGTTTTTTCAGTTTTGGAAAACAGTGAATATCACTGGCTGGATTTCCTGGCTTCTTTCTCAGTACTGGATTTGTGCAGGGTTCTTTCCATAGGTCTTGATTTTGGAGGCATCTCAGTTGCTGGGACTGTGCCTTAGAATGGATCAGATGTGACTCTAAGTATCAGGTGTGACTCTAAGTTTGCTTGCTCTGTTGCCTTCTACGCCTTCCAGCAAGTGATTAGTAGTTGGATCATCTATTCAGTATCCTCTTTTTCTCTTTGCCTTCTCCAGAAGCAGGAGCTAGGCAATATGTCCTGAATTTTTTTGTGCTGTGAGGTAAAAAAGTACTTGAACCCTTCAGTTCTTATTTTTTTTCCCTATCTTCCTGTGTCCACAGTTTGAGATAATTAGTTATGTATGAGAGACCATGGGATGACCAGGGATCCCAGGGATAACAAGAGGAGGAGGTGATCTAAAGTCTGAGAACTCATAATTAGTTTATATATGATCTCCTAGTATTTCAATATCCCAAAATACTAATTGTCTTAAGGTTCAGAGTTTGTTGTGAAGTTATTCTCTTTATGCAGTGTGTGGTAAAATAATTACAAGTCATCTAAAGTGTTCTCTGTATTAACTAAAATTAGAAAGCCCTTGTGATGCTGCATTTAATCAAAGGAAGTTTGTATTCACAGTTGGTAGGATGTAAGCCATTAAAACTCTGCTGTTAGCTTAGTGAAATTGGAGTCAATATGGGTTTTTATCAGACCTACCTTAGAGAGAGCTGTCTAAATTATCTGAATTTGTTAGACATGACACAAGTGGTTGGTTGTCTTCAGAAGCATCCTTAATATGTTAGCTATTTTTACACATACAGGAATTTTGGAGCACTCTTAAAGGGGTTTTGAACCTTTAATACCTAATATTAGAGTAGGTGTGAGTGTTACAAATTATTTCTGATCAAAGTGTTAGCACAGTTTTTGTGTGATTTGCCATTACAGTCACACAGGTTAACAGGGAGAGATGTAGTTCACTTTGTAACTGGATTGTTGTATGTTCTTTGTTATGTATTCCTTTCTCACAGCTGGATGTCATAACTCTCTTGGCTTCTTACAAATCTTGGTCCATTTTGCACTGATAGAATTTTTCAGAATAAAATGGGGAACTTTTTTACTTTTATTCTTAATTAGGTTTTTCAATGGCTTGCTCTGTCTTGCTTTTCAGAACTGAGTCAAATTTCTGTATCTCCAAGGGAAATTAAAAGCACTCTGATTGTTTTTATATTCCCTCATGATTCTTGCAAAAAAGAAATACAAAACATCCTTGTTTCGTTGTGTTGTAGACTCTAGGCAAGCACACATAGTCTTTGTAATGTTATTATTTTTCTTTTTGCCAAGCAGTATTGTATTCTTCAGTTAATGGCGTCAGTGACAAAAGCTGCACATAATTTTAAATTAAGTTTTCAGTTTATGATTTTTTTAACAACCTACTGCGGGGTTCTCTCTGAAGCACGTATAAAACCCAGCTTAGTTCTGTGATGCATGTTGAGAGAAGTTTCCATAGAGAAACCCCCACACCCTCATTTGCAACAAAACCTGAGTGTTTGTTTAGCATTCCTCCTTTAAGAATTTTGCACAGCCTCATGGTTAGTCTCAGTAGTAGAGATGGGGAAGCTGAAACACAGGATTGTATTGTCTCAATTCAGATGGTGGATTTGAAGCACAGACGTGAATGCAGCTTTAAAAACTTCCTTGACCTTTACTTCTTCTGCACAGGAGTCTGCTTTGCTCTATCACATCCATGGTCTCTGAGGCACCAATTCTTACAGAATTTAAAACACAAGTAAATGTTCAGCTCGTTTAGTTGCAGAACAAACTTTCTAAGTGTAGGCTGAGAAGAATGAAGTGTGAATTGGCAAAGCACTGCAGGTTTCTTTGTGCCTTTTCCAATTTCTTTTGGTTATTCAAGTAGAAGGATGAAATCTAAAATGGTTTATTTTTCCTACTTCTCTTAATGATATGTGATCATTGCAGGATTGTAAAAATTATAATAGACAGCTGATGTGAGCACTGGAGTTTCATGGAAAGGTTTCTAAGTAGACTTTAGTGCAGGCAAGTACAATAATGAATATCCAAACCAATCAAGAGATCACAGAACAAAGAAAGAATACTAAAAAATTAGGATATTTTAGGAAAGGGGGAGTTATGTCTTGTTGGAATCTGAACAAGTTTTCATGTGTTAGGTCAGTGTTGGAAGCAGGAAAGAGTAGAATTGCTTGCCCAGGTGATGTAATTTTTCATAATTAACAATAATTCTGTGAGTTTACTTCCCTTCCTACATCTCAGTAGGCATTCTACCTACCTTAGAAGAAGGTCAGATATGTATTTGGTAGGGTTTTTTTCCTGTTTAAAAAAGACCCACAACATCTTTAAGTACTTGTCTTGGGATTTATCTTTATATTCTCTGCAGAAGAAAAGAAAGAAATGCTGAAACCAGCAGAACATCACAATAATTATTTATCTAAAAAAAGAATACAGTTTATGTTCTGCAGTCCCCCAGAGGAACACATATAAGAAAAAGATCTTAAAGAAAAGCGTTTTGATTTTTCTGCAGTTATTGATGTCATGGTTTCTTTAACGTGTTCAATTCGATTTAGACATCGCGATCTTCAAAGAAGGTTCATAATTTTGGAAAGAGATCGAACTCCATAAAGAGAAATCCTAATGCACCAGTTGTCAGACGAGGCTGGCTCTACAAACAGGTACTCTGCCCCTCTTCACCCCCATCTTTTTTTTTCCTCTAATGTGTGTAGTACAAAAGAAAAACACTTCTATAAAATACAATGATAGCAACAGCAGAATGAAGCCATAAACTGGGGTCTTCAATTAATTAACTATTTACTGGATATAGTCTGATATAAATAAGGACATCAGGAAAGTAAAGAACACTCACAGATTATATATACATGATTCTCTCTGAAAAATCTAAGCAGTTGTTGGTAGTAAATAGCTGATTTCATTTCAGGCATGTTGAGATGATGGGACAAGGGTGTATGACCCACAATACGGGGTTTCTGGGGTTTCTTTTGTTAGACTATATATCTTTTTCTAAAAGTAACATTTTCAATTAAAAAATTGTAAATGAAGCCATTTCTTCCTATATTTCACATAGGTATTTCTATTTTCTTAACTCAAAGATAATCATCTTAAAACCAGAGATTATTTTAGGTTTTCCCATGGAGTGTAAACTCATCTGAAGTATGTGCTCTTTAGTATTGTGGCAGTGTTCTAGCCTGCTGTAGATTGCTATTCTGCAATACCAGACTACACTTGCACTTTATTGGTTTGCAGGAATTCGGAGTGCAGTAGCTTGATCAAAATAAATGAACAACAAAACCCATTAGGCCATATTAAGAATCTATTTTTAAAATCCACCAAGAACCCTGTAAGAATTTGTGATTTAAACTCAGCTGAGACAAATGTGTGTATGTAATTTCGATCTGCATTGCCATTTACTGTGCCTACTCAGATAGACTGGAACGACCTGCATAGATTTCTGGGTGTTGGTGATGAGTCAGTTTTTAAAAATCATTCTCATATTATAAGATCCAGAAGTGTCTTTTTAGTGGAAGATTTTCCCAGGTGTAGACAATCCTGTGGCCTCTACTGTCGTTGAATGTTGAGAGTGGAAAATTCTCACAAAGGTGAGAGATTTTGTTGCTGAGTTTTGGGGCACAGAATCACACAGTTACCTTGGTTGGAAGGGGCCTCATGATAATCTAGCACAACCTCCCCTGCTCAAGCAGGCTCAGCTTGAGTATGCTGAGCAGGGAGGGACCCATCAGGATCGAGTCCATCTCCTGGCCCTGCACAGGACACCCCCAGAATCACACCATGTGCTTGAGAGTCTTGGACAGGACTTTGTCCAGCTGGGTTTTGAATACCCTCACAGATGAAGACTGCACCACAACCTCTCTGGCAACTTGGGACGGTATTTGACCATTCTCACAGTAAAGAAGTTTACGTCTGCTCAGGTGGAATTTCTTGTTTCTTAATTTGTGCCCATTGTTTCTTTTCTTGTCCTTGGCAAAAGTTTGGCTTCACATTCTTTTACAGTCTTTCATCAGGTATTTATACACACTGATAAGATGCCTCCTAAGCTGCTCTCTCCCCGAACTAAACAGTCCCAGCTCTCTCACCCTGTTTTCGTATGAAAGATTCTCCAATCCCTCAGTCATCTCTGTGGCCCTTTGCTGGGTTCCCTCCAGTATGTTCACGTTTCTCTTGTACCAGTGAGCCCAGTGCTGGCCCAGCACTGCAGCCAGACCTCTGTAGTGCTGAGCAGAGAAGGATGTCCTCCCTCCAGCTGTTGGCAGCACTGCTAATGCAGTCTGGGATGCTGCTGCCCTTCTTTGCCCCAAGGGTGCATTCCTGGCTCATGATGGTGCATGGGGTTATTCCATTCCAGATGGAGGACTGAGCATTTCCCTCTGTTGAACTTCAAGAGATCCTTCTCAGCCCAATTTCCCAGCCTGTCAAGGTCCCTCTGAATGACAGCACAACCATCTGGAGTATGAGCCACTCCTCATAACTCTTATTATCTGCAGACTTGCTGAGGGTGAGCTCTGTGCCTGTGTGCAGCTCATTAATGAAGTTGTTAAATTGTCTTGGCCACAGTATCGACCCCTGGGGCAGACCACGAGGCACTGGCCGCCCACTCCCTGGGCCTGGCACTTCAACCAATTTTTAATCCACCTCAGTGTTGGAGAGGGTTTATGTGGTAAACAATTTAAATGCTGTGATGTTTGATTGGTGTTTGTAAGAAAAGGTGCTGCTGTGTATTTCCATATTGAGTAGACATTGAAAGCCAATTTAGTCAAGAGTTTTATCAACAGATACGGTCTTCAGAAATTTACAGTGAAAGCTTGTGCAGGTTTCTTTCTGACAATAAGATACCATTTATGTAATCACAGAGAGTGGCAATTTTTGTTTAATTCAGGGTGTTCTGTCTCAATGCATGTAATGATCTTCTTCTGTCATTTTTCTGCTAATTTTTTAGTCCAGAGCCAGCTCCCTTTTTGGAAGATGGTTACAGTGAACATACTTTTTCTGAAGAGTATTTCCTAGCTAATGCTTGGTTTATCCTTTCTTCTTCTTCCAGCTCATTTCTCCCACCCCAGAAAGAGCAGAGCTTGAAATACGAGGCTAAAAATTACTCTGACTTTACTTGGGTGGGGGAACTACCCCAAAAACAAATCCACCCCACAGTTTTTTCATTATAGAATCCCTCTTCTTCATTGTCACAAAACCTATTGACTACAAGAATATTGCTAATTCACACATACTTTTCTTCTTGGAAACACATTAACATATTTATTAAATCAGATTCTGCCAGGATGTATGTGCTGCAATGCTCTGGCTTATTTCCACTGCAGTAGTGGTGGCAGTCTTTCATTCTGAATTGTGTGGTATAAATTGGTTATAAGCATAAAAGAAAATTAAATTGCTGTAGGAATAAACTATTTGGGAAAGAAATTTGCTCTAGATACTTGAGTGATATTAGAAGACAAAGTTCAACAGAGAGTTTCTTCAGAAAACAAAGGAGGATGTACCTGAAGTATTGTCTTGCTCTTTAAGGAAAAAAAAGTGCTTTTTTTAAATAGTTAAACAGTAGATTGTAATCTCTAGCATGCCTGGAGAAAAGGAGGCTCAGAGAGGGCCTTCCTACTCTCTACAGCTGCCTAAGAGGAGACTGTAGTGAGATGGGGGCTGGTCTCTTCTCCCAGGTGATAACTGACAAGACAGAAGGAAATAGCCTCAAGTTTTAGGTCTGATATTAGGAAAAAATTCTTCACCAGAAGAGTTGTCAAGCATTGGAACTGGCTGCCCAGGGAAGGGGTTGGGTCACAACCCTGGAAGTGTAATTAGATGTATAAGTGTGGCACCTGGGGACATGGTTTAGTGGTGGACTTGGCAGTGCTGGGTAACAGCTGGACTCGATGATCTGAACGGCCTTTTCCAGCCTAAACAATTCCGTGACTCTCTGTTAACTTCAGTCTTCCTGGGTTACAGTCTATGTTTGCAGTGACAGGTCAGGATGAGAAGTCAAATGCTTAAAAGAGGCAAGAAAATGAGCTACCAGCACACACAGCACAATTGTGCAGTGCCTGGTCTGCTCTGTGAACCATTGCTGCCACCAGTCTGAGAGTTCTGACTCGATCACTGTGATTCATGCAGGATAGCACTGGAATGAAGCTGTGGAAGAAGCGGTGGTTTGTGCTCTCAGATCTGTGTCTCTTCTATTACAGAGGTAAGTTCAGCTCCTGAGAGCTTCATTTGCTAATTTTGCTGGAAGCAGATAAATTTTGACACACCACTCAAATGTAAGAAATAAGCTGCTACTTAACTTAATGGATTAAAATAGTTGTATGGCTGTCAATATCCAGGCCTGCTTCTCTTATCTTTTTTTTTCTTTCTTTCTTTCTTAATTACCAGTTTCACATAATTGCTTCCTGCCTGCCAGGCTATGCTCAAAGGACAAACTCATTCAAAGCCACCTCTGTTACTAAATTCTGGGTTGTAGTTTTCTCACAGCTTCTGTTGCTGGAACTAAGTATGTCAGGTTAAATCTGATTTTTCATGCAAATTAAGTAGCTGAAAGTGGGATAGGGAAGGGATATAGTGCAGGGTAGCTGAAACTCTGCCTTTAGAATGCTAAAGAGGATATATATGCCTTTGGGAACTCTAATCAGTGTTCATGAATACTTATAAAATTAAATGTTGTCCAATTCTATATGAGTAGAAGTCCCTGCTGTATTTGGAACAAAAGAATCTGTTAGTAACCTCATGTAGCCAGATCAGACTTATTTTACATGGAAAAAATTAGCTGCTTCTCATTCTAGTCTGGAGTTACTTGTGTTAGTGGTCCCTTCACCATTGCAGATTAGGAACTGTAGTGCTCCTGAGGAGATAAACAAATGGGACTTGGGCTTAGGGGAACACAGGCAATCCTGAAATAAAGTGTACAACCATATTAGTTTAAAGGAGACTGAGAGTGAAGAAGATTGTAAAGCATGGCAAAACAGAGGAATGTAAACAGGGCCATCTGCAGCCTTAACTGTGGGTGAAGGGTAACAAAAGGTTTCAGTTTGGGGTAAACTTCAGAATTGGTAGAACTGGCGCTGATGCTGGTGATGCTGAAAGCACAGAGACTGATGAATTTAAAATGGTGCTCTCTGAAAGTGCAGCACGGATCCAGTCAAAGACAAATCAGGTCTGAAACATAAAAGCTCTGTTTGCAACTGGTTTAGTTAACAAATTCTGAATTATTCAGATACAGTAATTAGGCTTTGTTTGTCTATCCCAAGTGGTAAACATAGTTGGATAAAGCCCTGCTGAGTCAAAAATCAGGCTAAAATTTCCGTCATGGAGGCATCGCCTGACTGATACAGTTACACTGTGGTTACCTAAATGGTCATTATATACTCTGTGCTTTTTACAGGTTTATTTTACACACGTCTTCAGGCTCCTTCTTCAAAAAGTTGTAAAGAAAGTGCTACATTATAGCTGCCTTAAGAACAGATTAAATGGAATTTAAGCACTGCACAGGAAGTTTTTCAAAATAAAAAAAGCAATAAGCAAAACCAACGACAAATAAATATAAACCACTCCATAATCTTACTTTTTATTTTCTACGTGTTAATCTGCCCAACAAGCTGAAATACAAGCAGAATCGTCTAAATTGTTTATATGCTAGATGTAGCTTTTAGCTATCACTCACTAGAAAGTAGTTAAAGCTGTTAAAATGGAATTAAACATGTGCAGTGATAGTCCAAAATGTATTAGAGGTGGCTGCTAAAATATAAGAAGCTTCTACACTAAACCTTTAATGTTTCTGTTAACTCGGTCTCAGATATTGAAAAAATAGAACAGAGAGAGTCATGCACTTGCTCCCAGATCAAACCACAAGCTGTGGTTGTGGTTGTGCAGTTGTGGTTGCTGGGTATTTTTGATTTTGTTAGTAAATTTTAATAAACTTCTACAATTGTGTTACAATGGTAGCAGCTGAAATACAGTTTATAGATGAAAAGAAAAATCATTTCACCATATTCTTTCACAGCTTAGAGAATGCTCTTTTTCTGTTCCCCCATGGCATGAAGGACTCTCCACTTTCATATTGGAAGGTTGTTGTTGGCAGAAATAAAAGTTCTTAGAACTGGCCAGAAGATCTGCTCTTTCTCTCATGTGCTGTTCATACACAGCACACACAAGTAAAGATGGGCATGGGGCAGTGGAATACGTAGATGAAAGCAAGCGTGATTGGAAACAGATTTTTAAAATCTGGAACTGGAATGTAGAAGTATGTCTTTAACAAAGACCAAAGTCCTCCAGACATGCAGCTGTTCAGTGGAACAAAAATGCTTAATGCTGTTATATGGCACTAGTGGGGGCATTTACTCAGTAATTAGTCAAAATATAATCTGGCAGAAGAGAGCTTTTCCCCAAAACGGAAGTCCAAATAAAGTAAACCCCAACATTTTCCATGTATTCTGGGACAGGGAAAAAAGGCACATTTTTGTGTGTGGCTAGCAAGGAGTTAATATTTGAAGGGAAGGTGGGATGGTTTCAGTCATACTTAAGGGTACTGTTGAGTTCCTGAAAGCAAATCCACTCCTTTTCTTTTCTGCCTTCTAACTGGAATAATTTTGTGCTCAGCTCTGCAATTAAACAACTATCCCAGAAAGCATAATTTTTACATCTAATCTGTCTGGTGATACTAAAATGACTAGGCACAACTTTCCCCATATAAATAACTTAAATGAAGGTTCTGCCTTTTCAAGATCCAGGTGGTAAATGAGAACCTGGAAAAGATTTTTAAATCCACACATAAGCAATAATCCTTTTGTGCTGTTGAAGTGTATTTTAATTGTAACAGTGTTAATTTTTCATTGAAATTTTGTGATACCTGTGTTTTCATCTTAATTTCATGGATACAGAGTCATTTATTGTGGGCACTGTCTTCAACTAAGAGAAGAGTTATGGGGGACAGTCTCTAAGATAATGATTGCAAGTAGAAGTTCTGTACATCAAATACAATTAAGACTGACTTTGTGAATTGCATCCAATTATTCCTTTATTAAGCTATAATTGGATTTAAATGCTGGTTGTGACTTTCAATTAAAATGTCAATTTTTTATTATGATCTATTGATCTAAAATTTTGTGTAAAACAAGGTTTTGGGAAAAGGGTGTTTGTTTTGGGGGAGAGCTTTTTTTTACAAGCTATCTGAAACGTCTGCATTCTTAAAAATGGAATGTAATTGAGTGTAAACTCTTTGTGGGAATTATAATTCATAATTAAATATTATAATGGGGATTATGTAGCATAATATGCCTGAGATCAGAAGAAGAATGTGCACATTTTCTCTAAGGCCAACAGTCATAAGCAGTGTTTTAAACTTTTTGTGTTGTCATAGGTCTTTCTACTGAGCAGGCAATAGATATGTGGTATTCTTATTCTTGTCACTGAATTAGAGGCTTGACTTCCATCTTCTCTTCGAAGTTAGTCTGGGTTTCTGGTTCTTAATGCATTCTCCTCTGAGCTAAATGTCGTGTTAGTGCTCATGTGAGGCTAAAAGTGTCTGAATGCAAGTGCTGTGTGTCCAAAGGCTGTTTCTCTAATCCAAGTGTGCATTCCCAGATGAGAAAGAAGAAGGAATACTGGGGAGCATACTTCTGCCTAGCTTTCAGATATCTGTGCTGTCTGCTGAGGACCATATTAACCGCAAATATGCCTTTAAGGTAAGGGAATTCTCTTTTCCATTTGATTTGATTTTATATCTGAAAGCACAAGAGCCTGGTCATAAGAACACATTTTTACAGAGTTATTAGGTTAAAAAAGGATTGACAAACAGCTTCTGAGTCTGATTTTTACGTAACAGAGTAGCAGAAGTTTCAAGTACCTAGCCTGATGTAAATGTAGATATAATTAGTAGACTGGGAGAATGGATGGATATCACTTAGTAGTCGTATTTTCTTTCTAGTTCATGGATCTTAAATACTGTGTGGTGCTTTAGAATTGTAGACCAGCATCTGCAGCTGGACTCATCCCACTAATGAAAGTTCTTCAGTTATTTAGATACAAAGTATCTTTACACATAAATAAAAATAATAATTTATTATCACTTAAATCACAATATTACATGAATCACTCTCAGGAGTGTTTTATGACAATCTTTTAAATCATGATATAAATTACTTTACTAAATATTTTGTCCTGACTTTTTTGTTGTTGTTTTATGAGCTCCTTTTGGCACTTCTTTTGGTCTCCTAACCAAGACATCCTTTATTTACTATGGTAAGTACAAATTAAAACTTACTTTATCATTCAGACTGCCCAAATCTATGCCAAAATCTTATTTATAAGATTTATATTAATCTACATTAATGAATGCTCAATATAGTTTTTAGCAGATTGGAGACATTTAAGGGCTTTTTATTTAATGTATTAATGAAGAAGCAGCTATGATTGAAAATTACAGGCAGTTATTTTGAAAATATGGATGCAGTGACCAAGAAACACTGTAGTGTTCCTCTTGATTTTTTTTTTCCTGATCATATTATTTGCAGAAGTCTTATTAGATAAAGCATTAGAGTGAGTATGCAGTAACAATATTTGCCTCTCTTCTTTTACAGAACCTTACATTTTTATTGCAATGACCATGTCATTTCCAATCAGGCAGCTCATCCAAACATGAGGACCTATTATTTCTGCACAGATACAGGGAAGGAAATGGAGTTGTGGATGAAAGCCATGATAGATGCAGCACTTGTGCAAACAGAGCCTGTGAAAAGGTAGTGTGGATTGACAAAACAGTGGGACAGTGTATTGCTTTCTCTTATTTAGTTCGATTAATTTAGTGAAAGGGTGGTCCTTAAAATAAAATGTAAATTGGCTGAAGTGATTTCTCCTTGTATTGAAGACCCCTTACTAACTGGACAGTGTTGGATAAAATATTGAAGTAATAAAAATAATCTAAGCTCTGTTCTGAATATTGACTGTAAGGAGCTAGAAGAAAAAAATTAATTATCCCTTTAGCCAGTGGTATCAGAAGAAGTGCAATGACAAATGCCATGTGCAGGCATGTTTGACTTCCCTGCCCTCCTGACTAATAGCAGCAGCAGCTCAACTGGTGGTAGCCTTTGGCTTAAACCTGTCATAGTCCTCAAATTCACAGCTGGAGCTTCTGGCTAAATTAAGCAGTTGTACCTGTGGGCAACCTGTGGGGAGCCATTCTTGTTCATCATTAAGCTGTCATCAAATTTATGCTTACCTGATCTGGAGCCTTATCTTTCTGTGCCCATGTGTTGACACTGAAAAGCAAATTATCACCGGAAGCTTTGTGTTCTCAGAAACGGAACGCTGTCTGCTGCTGTCTCTCCAGTGAGAGTCGTTTTCTCTCGGAATGTGGTCCCTAGGGTCAGCTCCATGGCATCTATAATGGAAACCTCATCAGTTGAAAGTTTAAAAGCTCCTCGTTATTGACAGCACAGAACTTATTGCTGATGGCTGCTGTCACTTGATCTCCACTCTGTTAGTTCCTGCTACCCTGGCGCTAAATAAATGTCAGCAATGCTGAGAAACTCTGAGTTTGAAAAAGTAGTAAAAAAATCTCACAGGCACAGGTACCAGAGGAGTTTAGTAGTAATAAACTTAGTCTGAAAAATCGGGTTTGTATTGCAGATACAATGGTAATTTACATATGGATAAATTATTAAACCAAGTCAAACCCACTTAACTTCAAACAAAAATCACATACCGATTGTAAAAACACTTTGTAGAGGAATAAAACTCAAGGGGGTAATTCTGAATCTTTTTCTGAACCAGTGAAATGACCTTCATTTGATATTTGCAGTACTGTGAATATCTGCCTGGATATCACAGCCAGAACGGGCTTGCCAACAGCCAAACAATTGTCAGAAAAGCAACTTACATAACACCATCTTGTTGTTTTGATTCAAGCAAGAAACCTCAGAACAAAACAGACGTAGATGTGACCTCTTTGAAAACTTCGTTAGTAGCCTTGAAATAATTACTTCAGAGAAAATAGATTTCAAGACTTAAGTCTCAAAGACTTTCATATGTGTTAGCTATGATAAGGAAGAAAACCCTTCAGACATCTGTTTTCAAAAGAATCCATCTTTTGGCTATCAAACCAGTTCTTGAAATGAAACGTAGCAGGATATGGTCTTATGCAGAAGAAATACTGTTCTTTCCCTGTAAAAATCTGTTAAGTAGTAAGTGTTTTATTACCTCATCTCTAAGTAACCTAAAGTTTGGCGTGCATGGAGCTCTAAGCATAAAGGGTTTTGGTTCAGCCAAATTTGGCAGTGCTTTTGTTTCTCAGTTCTGTTTTTTCTAGAGGGTCTGACATTGCACTGAATACAGTTTTCTAACAGACTAGATACTTGCAATACAATAAATGAGTAATTAAGAACTTGATTTCTTAAATATTCATGTAAACTGATGTTGAGCCACTTTTAAGTGCCTGCTAATATAAAATGCCCAATGATAAATCGAGTTTTTTGCAGTATAATTCTTTAAATCTAGAAATAAAGGTACTTCACTGCTTATGGTACTCTGGAAATCAAATCCAACAGTCTTTTAAACCAAATCTTTTAAATAATTTTAGCACTTTAATTTGTGTCTTTATTTTTCTGGAGATGTGAGTTCTTTGGAGAGGATAAAGATAAAAGGAATATTTAAAACATTAAGTTGGTGGGAGGGGAGAGGTGTTGCCAAATTTTTCATAAACTACTCTTCTACTCTTATTTTCCACACATAGTTAGCCACATAAACCACAAATGAGATACTGAAGTGAGAAAATAAAAATGTACCCATTTCTCTTAGAACTGGTCTCTATTAACAGCAGAAGTATTCCCTTCTGATGTTTAGCTGCAGGGAAGGACAAACAGTATTTGGCCCTGTTGACTTAATTGTAATTACTCCTTTCTAAACAGTTTTGATTTTACCTAGATAGTACATTCAAGTTTAACAAAGTACTGAGAGACCTATTAAAATAATTAAACCAAATACTTTAGTCAGTGAGGAGCTTTTGAAGCTTATGACTCAAAATATGATCTCAAACGCCCTCTCTGGATCAGCAAAACATCGTGCTTATTCCATGCTGTATCCCTGCAGGCCACAGTTGGGTTGTATCTGAGTCCTGGTTGCTTGCTTGTGTTTGTAGATGGTCATGTCCACCAACACACTGATTTACCCTAAATGCTGATTTAAACTCTAAGGGTTTACTAAACTCTCCCTAAACTCTCCCAGGTTTAAGTGTCATTTCTCTATCCTTTCACTGTCAGGTTGTGTGCTGCAGCCTTTGTTTCTGCTCACTGATGCAGCATATACTAAGAAAAGATTGCTTTTTTCCCTCCTGGTGTAGTTACTTTCCCTGAACAGCATAAGCCAGGCTGCCAAAAAAGCACTTGTTAGCACAGAGGCATCCACAGTGGGGGCTTACTGACGTCACTGTGCTTGGAAAAGATGGCTTTTCCTTTTCAAATGCCTCTGCCTTGCTTTGTTAAATCACAGCCCTCGTGTCCATCTGATCATTAATCACATGCTCCCCCCTCTCCAGCCCTTTCAGAATTACTTCTTTATATAAACCAGCATAAAATAGTACTTCTCCTGTATTGCATATTACATATTATACATATGATTCCTGTTTGGTTGCAGAAATCTATAAATAGCATTCAGCATATGCTGAAAGACCCATGTTCTATGCTCATTCTCTTCCTCTTCTCCCTGTCCCATCCTCAAATAGCCTGCAAGCCTCACTGAATATGTCTATGAGAGCTAGCTATAAATATGGAGCCAAATATGCATATGGATTTATGTTTCTTACATTTGCCTGTTAGTTTCTGGTAATTTTTTCCCATATGGATCCTTCGCTGTGGAAAGAGATCCCTTGCTCACACAGAATTGGCTGATACGGTTTCACCAAGTTACAGAGCCCAGAACTCTGAATGTCAGCCCTTCAGCCTCTACACCATCACAAAGAGTGTAAAACAAATGTTTGGCTCGGCTGTGTATAACCATAGTAACGAGTGATACAGCATGAGCCTGCATGGATAAACAGTTCTGTGATTTTGGGAGTTGTTGGTTTTTAGTTAAAACACAGTGGAAAGTACTATGAGAGTGTAAATTGAACACAGTGCCAAGTCTTGACTTTGCCACATAGAGGATGAGTGTCCTGGAGATGCCACTCTCCCTCTCCACCATGGATTTTCCACCTGTTTCTCTGCTCTAAAGCCCCTTGAGAAAGATTTATAAAAAGTTTTATATTTTATAAGGGGGTGGGTGGTGCAACTGACACATGCTGCAAATATTAATGCCCGTGTTCAGGATTATTTGCAAGGTAGTCCTTATATTCATTTGGAAACTCCAGAGTCCTAGCTGAAAACTGAAATCTTAACACCCTTTTTTTGAATTGATGATTGTGGGAAATTGAGTTTTTCATTCACATTCCTGTTGGGAAATTCCTTTGGTTTCTGGTAGAAGACTGAGTAGTACAGTTTTGAGGTGAGAGTGAGGAGGTGATTCTTTTTTTTTCCATAACCTTGAGAAGGAACCTAGGCAAAAATGTTTGGTCTTGGGAACAATTTAAGGTCTTGGTGGGGGAAAAATAAATGCCTTTTGTTCATGATGGGGCAAGCAATAATGCTTACAGCTGTCTATGGTAGTCAGTCTTCTTGTGCTCCTGGTCAGTTGTGTGTGTGCTGGCCTTTTTACAGACACTTGAACTGGTCACAGTTACAAAGATAAATAATGCATTTGCAAAAAAAAAGAATGCGAAACAGAACGAAAAGTTAATTTGACATCATCTTAAAATAAAGTGTTGTTCTTAGTTTGGTTTTATACAGAGATGTAATCTTAAGGAATTATATCTCTTCCGCTTCTTTCCTCCCATACCAAAAAATGTAGAGCAAATCATTTTAAGGTGGTGGGTTTTTTTCTAGTGAGCTAAAACCAAAAGTCACTATCTGAGCTGGAACTGAAGTTCAGGTCCTCCCAGTATGGCAAAAGATAGAGCTTCTTGACATTTCGAAATTTTAGAAAGAAGATCACTAATAGAACTGCACACATCGAGTACTTGTGTAAATACTCTAAAGCAGTAGCAATTCTAAAAATATCATTATTTTTGTGTTACAGTTCCTTAAGTCAGCAGCTATTTTCTCCCTTAAAATTAGAAGAGCCACAGTCGTTTTCCACAAAATGTGTGCCAGCCAAAGTGATAACATACCAGAGAAACCTAATTGATACCAATGGCCATGAAAAGTCATTTGCTTTCTTTAAAGGAGCTCATTACATGCTAAATTCAGCAGTATTGTGAATCGTAAGCTGACTTTGAAAATCATCTGAATTTCGGGCTATTGACATTTGGAAGCTGTAGCTCTTGGAGAGCCACTGAATATTTTTACCCTTTGAATTTTCAGGCCTCCAGGAGCTGAACATCCACTTTTTCAGACTCTGGCTTTATTTCCTGTTGCGCACATTTTTTCTAGGGGGTTAATTGACTATTGACTTTTAAAAAAAATTACCTCATGTTATAATTGTTTTTAAAACATCAAAGAACGGGAGAATTGTAGAAGAAAAAAATAGTTACACTTGCCAACCAGAAAAACTCCAAATCAACCAACCAAAGAACGAACACCAATCCCCAAACAAAATTAAAAACAGAAGAAAAAAAAACTCAAAACAACAGCAACAAAAGCCCCCAATTTGTCCTCGATTGTTGTGAAAATGTCCTGATATTTTTTCTCGAAGTCAAGTTATTGTTGTACAATATATGGACAGGGGTTCACTGAAATAACTTTCAGTTTTTTATTACTGTTTGTAATGAATGTTTTTTCAGTATTATAGCTTGTCGTATGTTCCCTTCCAGAATAGAGAAGTTCGCTGTTGAAAATACATCACCTCGAGAGGCAAATAATATTTCAAACCATCGGGTGCTCATTAAGCCAGAGGCACAAAACAACCAGAAGAACAAAGAAGTGAACAAAAACGAGGAGAAGAAAGCTTTGGAAGCTGAAAGATACGGATTCCAGAAAGTCGGGCAAGATAAACCATTAACAAAAATTAACAGTGTAAAGCTAAATCCTTTGGGATCCGAGTACAGGACTTTGCCCATAAGCACAATTCCGGGCGGACACTTCAGGCCCGTCCATTTGAATGGATCTGAGAATAAATCCATGGGAGTTGTGCTGGCGGATGCTGGAGATGGGGCCCATCACAACGCGGTGCAGGCACACGTGGAGTCCGAGCGGGTTATGCAGAGAACTAATTCCATGCTGCAGCTGGAACAGTGGATTAAAATACAGAGGGGGAAAGGACAGGAAGAGGAAACAAGAGGGTAAGTACTGTGTCTTTTTTTTTTTTTTTTCCCCCCCATTAGGCTTTCTAGTAAATAATACTTATATTTATACCCTGGTTAGCTTCTTTAGATCTTGGTCTATATGACATAAATACATTCTTCATTGTTCTCTGTAAGAAGTGCCTGGATGACTTCTCAGAACAGATTTATGAAAGTTTATTTTATTAGCATTTGAATTACTATTAATAAATTAAAGTATATTAATAACTCAGTAAATAAAAATGGCCAGAAACTCTTTTTGGGTGTTAGAAATTTCCTTGTCCTATCAGGGCTTTAAAAGGTGTCATCAGTCATAAAAATTCTTTTTCCTCTTTAAAATCTATTCTTGAAATTGCCCTCTCTTCTGCATTTTTTGTTCACAAATTGTTGTAGTAATATGTTATTTGAAATTCTTAAAAAAATATTCCCAGGAGCTTTTAAACTTTAAACCAGCTTTAAATGAAGAGAGAGAGAGAGAATATTCATCTAAAAGTAAAACACGGAAATCTAACTTGATGCTTAAAGCTTCTCTTCTCATGAAATTAGCTATCTCCCAGTTATAATATTGAGCTCTAGTGCTTATTCATGAAGCTTTAAAATGATGTGTGAATGACTGACAATATTGAATGTCATGCCAATAGCAATTTCTCTGTCTGACAGAAGAGTCGGGACGTTGCTTCCAGGCTGGCTTACAGACAAGCAGCTCTAGCAGGAAAATGTGAAAGGTTTTTAATATTACATTTGATAGGAAGTATGGAGATGCTATCACAGGAGATATTTTGAAGAGCTGGAAATTAAGGAGTTTGTGTATAGATGGATGGCAGAGCAGAGCTTAAGATAAACCAAGTTCAGAAAGTGTGTTTCCCCCACAAATTTCAAAATACGGGGCTGGGGGCTTCTCAGTTTTTGCCAAACCTTGAAAAATTTCCATGAGTTTGGCTTCCACTTGCCAAGGTTGAACATTTCCTCGCTGCCTTTAGCCCTTCGTTAAATATAGTTAGGAATTGTTAACGTGTTGTTTCATGAAATACTCATCATAAGTAGTTTGATCAAGTTTAAACTTGCAATACAGACAGGGACTTGCACACACTGACATTTATTTTATTATTCGAACTTGCATAATGAGAACTCAGAAGGGTCTTTGGTGCAGTTAGTTCTTTTAATTGGACTTTAAAACTTGCAACCAAACAGAATAAATTAGAATAGCTGTGCTATTTTTCAGTTGTGAACAAGTATAAAAACCCTAAAACTGATTTCATTGTGAGAATCAAATAGAGGGAAGTGCTATTAACAATATGTTACTAATTAACAGTATTTTATTCTTGAGTATAGGGAACACGTTTGCCTAGATAAGGGTGGCACTGATACCATAAATGCTTTCAAATGCAGTTCTACATAAAAGTAGCAAACTGAAGGAGAATTGGCCTTGAGCTATCTTTTTTGCTTTGCATAGAAACGGCCTGGAATAATGATCCTAATTTCTAATGTGTATAGTGATGTCTTTTAAACGTGGCTTCATTTAAATTTAAAATTTTATTTTTATTCAGGTTGTCAGTTTCTGGCTGGAGACAGAAATTTGAGTAGAATCAAAGTTGGGGAATGAGAGTAGAAAAAGGCTCTGGTTTATGTTAAAGCTTAAGGCTGGGAGTCCTAAGGCTGTTTAAGACCTGTAAAACCCATAACTTGAATTTTTGAAAAAAGTAGTCTTCACTTAATGGGGAAAAGTTGCTGACTTTCCACAGAGCTGCTTCCCAGTGCATCTGTATTAGTGCATCTGCCTTAGAGAAATGGTGGAGGACCCAAATGAGTATCTCTGATGTGTCAGACTGAAAAAAAAATTAGAATGAATGCTAAAATGTTAACAAAGAGGTTCAGTGAAATAACTGTATATAATAGAGGAGCTCTTAGCTGTCCTCAATATAGAATGAAAAAGGTTCCCTATACAACTACGAATTTTTTTTAGAGGAACGGGCTGACCCTTCAGTAGTTTGATTGCCCAAAAAATTAATGAGAATGACGGCATTGTAGTTTTTAATTCTTGAGGGTGTTATCTCTTGTTTCCCTGGATCTAGACATCTAGTTTGGCAAAAGCCACATGAATAAACTGCTGCCTTAAGGAAGACGAAACTTTTTTTAAACCAGAAATAAATGTGGTTTAAATAAAAAATAAACACATTCCACTTCAGTATCATTTTACTGAACTTTGCACGAGTCAGTTATGAAAAAAAATGTTTTCCTCAAAAGTGGTTTACTTGAGTGGTCTTTCTCAAATGTGAAAAAATACAGGAGGGTTGTTTGGTACTAAGAGATGTTTTTTGTTGCTCCTAATCCAGGATGTGAGCCTGTCTCTCTGCCTTGCATGTGTAAGATTCATCCTAAATGATAAATGCCTGCCATAAAACATGAGGTTTCCATCTTTACTCTGCCACCTTTTCTTGATTCTTACGTGGAAGGTCTGTATTCAGGGCCAGCTGGTATTTGTGTTCATTAGGATGAAGGACTGTTCTGAAGTTTCAATCCGAGGATATTCATAACGTTGCAGAACTGAGCCCCTAAAGGCTGAGCAGCAAAGTTGCTTTCCCAAACAGTCCAACTTGGACACCAGAACCACTATTGCTACCCAGGAGCAGTCCTAGAGACAGCTTCTAAAGGTGTCTGTAAACACGTGTGGAAGCCTCTTTTTCATATGGGACCAATTATGAGGAGTTATTTATGATGAGAGCTGCAGAAATATTTTGCAAACTCAGACCCAACTGCAGCAGTCTCCCCTTTTGTGCAAGGTGGCTGGAAGCTGCAGTTCTGTCTGGAGTTGGGTTTTGGGTTAGACTGGAATGACATTTTTGCAAGTATCAACAGTACCTTGGTGAATCTATTCTGATTTTATCGAATTATGTAAAACAAGGCTTAATACTGAGGTGCTTGAACTTTTTACAGTTTTCATGGTTTACCATTTGAAGATGGATTATGTTACCTTTCTGAATATTCTAGAATATAAGTAATTGCTTGCAGATTTTAAATTGATGTCTTTACACAGTAAGGACTTTAGGCAGCTTTTTTGCGAGT
This sequence comes from Eulacestoma nigropectus, assembly GCA_013397775.1. Taxonomy (NCBI): domain Eukaryota; kingdom Metazoa; phylum Chordata; class Aves; order Passeriformes; genus Eulacestoma; species Eulacestoma nigropectus. The sequence goes on from VZTE01007282.1 coordinate 1,323,130, forward strand.
TCAGGATATTTAAAGGTGCCAACAGGATTACACTGCCCATTTAATTAATGAAATGTGTGAGGAGCTTCAGTGAGTGAGGTGTGTCTTGCTACTGAATATATTCATGAAAATGTCAGTCCTCACTCTAGCTGTTACGGGGTATAGCTAAAATTCAATTTTGAAAGTTAGAAATGGAGCTCAAAAGCATCTTGTTTGTTTGTTTTTAAATATGGAGATGGACAAAAGTATTATCATTAATGGTATGTTACTAAATAAATTTAGAGGTATTTAAGCAGATTTTGCAACAGAAGACTAGGACTTAGAATCCCTTTTCCCTTTTTATAATTTTTTGCAAGAATGGGAAGCTGTCCAATCTACAAAGTGGGAATAATTCTTCATTAATTCTTGAAAAGCTTCAGAAACTGTAGCAGATTTTGTACATAAAGCTCTTTATAGCAGTTTTCATCTTCCAAGTGTCACAGGTGATCGTAAATACTCAGCTTAACTATTTTCAATGAAAAGTGGGTTTTACCATTATCAGTTTCCCTGGTAGTTATTCCATAAGGATCTCACATGCATAATGCTGGTTTACCTTGCCATTTGCTCTACATAATTTCTTTAATTTTTTTTTTTGTGGCACTGATGTAATTCAAAACCATCTTCATGTTCTGGTGCCTTGTGGTGCAGGGATTTTGGTTCGGTTTAGTGTGGGGTGTAGCTGGAAGCTGCTGCCCTCTCATGGCTAAAGCAGGTCCAATTTGAGGCTGGTTTTGTTTCCTCTGAGCAAGCATCAATCATATGCCTGATCAGTAGCAAAAGGTTTTAAGAGGTGCTCATTTGCATTTTAGATAAGGGGTGAATGAATCAATGTTGATGACCTAGATTTTATCCTCTGAAAAAAATTAACAAGAAGTGCTTTATCATACTTAAGCATGCATCAATCCTTGGTATAGGAAATTTTGTGTTTCAACTAAAGCTGAAAGTTGCTAAATGACTGTAGAACTCCAAAATTTTAATGGGGCAAAAAATTAAAGAAATAAGCCTTTGAATTAATATCTGAGTTGAAAAGCAATAAAGTATTATCAAACAAAGACCATATATTGCTCTTTGTTTCACTTGAATGGCTGATATGAAATGGCTTGTCCTTGACAATTGCAAAATATAATTTCTTTAGACAATTACTGCAGTTTTCCCATGGACTACTGTTAAAAGAATATTTTTAATTTTTTTACGTCCATAATAATTGCTCAAGATTTTCTTAGGGAAACAACAGGGTATTTTTTTCACTTTTGAAAAATTTCAAATGGAAATATGGAAAACCTTTGGAAACAGTGTAGAACTTTAAAGCTTTAAAAACTATCACCTATCTGGCATATAGACAAGTTGCAAGATTTGATCAAAACTTGACACTACTAGACTGGCAAATTGGTAAAAAGATGGAAGTATGGATGTGGATTATATCAGCAAGAGCTAATCAGAGAGAAAGAATCCGCTTTTGGCTGCTACGGTGCATTTAGTCAGTATCATTGATTCTTGAACTATTGCCTTGCTTTTCTTCTGTGGTTTTGTAAATGGCATTTGAAGTTTTGTAGAAGATGAGAGTTAGCTGGATAAACCCAACCCATAGGGAACAACTTTGTATTGCCATAATGTTAATGCTAATAAAAGGAAACTTGTGTTCCAGCATAATCTCCTACCAGACACTGCCAAGGAACATGCCAAGCCATCGAGCTCAGGTGTTGCCTCGGTACCCAGAAGGGTACAGGACACTGCCAAGGAACAGCAAGACACGCCCAGAAAGCCTCTGCAGTGTCACTCCCTCGGCGTATGACAGAGCCATGGGACCCATGAGCGCCGAGGACAAGCGGCGCTCGATGCGCGATGACACAATGTGGCAGCTCTACGAGTGGCAGCAGCGCCAGTTCTACAACAAGCAGACCACTCTCACCAGGCACGGCACCCTGAGCAGCCCAAAAACCATGGTGAATATCTCTGATCAGACGATGCATTCGATTCCCACATCCCCCTCGCACGGGTCCATCGCTGGTTTCCAGGGATACTCCCCACAGCGGACGTACCGATCGGAAGTGTCATCACCAGTGCAGAGGGGAGATGTAACCATTGATCGCAGGCACAGGGCGCATCACACGAAGGTAAAAATGCTTCATTTAATAGTTAAAACTCTCATTTACAGGGCTCTTCAGTAGAAAGTATCTGTTTACTGTAAAACTCGTGTTGCAGTGTAGTATATTTTATTATAATGGAGATTGTTATGTCACTCTTTTCACGGAGAAAGGTTTGATTTTAAAAAGTACTGAAAAATCTAAGGGTAGTAAAAATGTATTTTGTTAAAACACTAGGTGATGAAAACATGTCCTGATATTACTGTCCATGATAATATGTTTCTCTAAAAAAAAAAAAAAGGAGTCAATAGGCAAATTATTCAGAATAGCTTGTGTGTGTACAGAAATCTATCCCCTTTCTAGCTCCAAGAGGACTCAAAATCCCAAATTTCTTTCTACATGCTGCTTTCTGTTCTTCAGCAACAAGTTTGGCTGCCTTGGGTTCCAGCAGCAAACCAAGTGTGTTTTTCCTTTTTATGCCTTTGAGTTAGTAGAGAGATCACTGAAGATCAGTCTAAATGCACACAGCCTTAGTGCTTGACCAGTGTTAACTTTGTGGGTCTTCACGACTGAGAGGGCGACATGAGGAATTGTAAACTTGGGTGCCGTATGTGCCACTCTGCTACATCCAGCATGCTTGTGTTACTGTGGCTTTTAATAGATGGCAAATAATTAAATAAGAATTACTCCTTCAGTTGGATGTAGAATGCCCCTGAGCATTTTTCCAAAAACTTTATCCTTGGATGTCTTTTTTTTGATGCAGAGGAAAAAAAAATCCATAACGATGTCTTAAAGCAATTTAAAGAACTTAGAGTTGAATATCAGGTGTTGGATTTTAAAGTTTTTAAATCCCTATTACCAAAGGAGTCGTTTTGTTTTGACACCCTTTGTGTCTCAACTGCTCTGGAAATTTAGTAATCCATGCTTCTCACACTTCTGAGAAATATCACTGGGGTCAGTGCTGCAGAGCACGTATTACTTGTCTTGTCAGCCATGTTTCTCTTCCTGATGTTTTTGTTCCTCGTTGTTTATGCTAGTATTTCATTTGGTATTTATTATCTTTTATACAAGCCTTCTGTTTCCCTTGAGTTTTTCATGTTATTTGGTTTGTATTTCATTAGCTACACAGCCAGCTTTTGCCATTAACTTAAAAACACACCTGTCTTTAAGAGGTGGGTAATTAGAAGACTGATTATTTGAAATCATTAGGGCAAATTTAACATTTAAACCCCATCTACACAGAGATCTTAGGTTTTTTGATGGCTTTCAATGGTTGGCTTTTTATTTTTAAGTTCTCAAAATCCTCCTGAAAACCCCTCTCTGACAGTGATTTGAAAATGTCACGCTGTGTCTCTCCAGAGCTCAGTCCCATCTCTGCCCATTAAGCGCTATCCCAAGTTAAGAGGTGGGGTGAGCTTTCTTCTCCAGGGCTGTGTAGCCTGTATTTGTCATATGCAGTGGTGCACTTCTGCATAGATAGCCATTTAAACAGAAAGTTCTAGAATTTATCCAGTATTCTGTAATTCTTCTATCATGAGAAGTTAAAACTTAGTGTACCTCATAACATGTCAGGTGTCGTATGCTGGAGCGTTTAACCCACAAGAAGATCAATTTTTGTCACCGATACATTTTTCACCATGTACTGCAAGACTGTAGTGTTACCATCCCTGGCTGGACTTCTACATTTGCGGAATTCCTGTTAACGTTTGTTACCTTTTAAGCTTTTACCTTTTTTAAACTTGTTCACAAGTGTTCAGTTAGAAAGAGTATCTGAAGAAGGGCATAAAACAATTAAAATACTCCTAATTCTGTATAACACAGAAAGGAGACTAATGTCAACTTACCTGAGGAATCATGACAATAAACTAAAAAATTTTGACAATTTTGTGAAGTCATTAGTCCTCCACTCAAACAATTGAGACCCAAGTGTTTTGAACCGACATTCCTGTACAAGTTTTCTGATTGAATCCAGTGGCACAGGACTAGACCAAAATTTCCCCCTGTAAAGACTGTTCCCTGTCACAGCTGTGCTGACACATGAAGAAATTTAAAAAGTGGAAATGTCATGGGTCATTTCACTGAGAACTGGGGCAGTCTTTGGGCCAAACTGTCTTTGGGTTTGGATAGCTCTGTAGGAAGAGGAGCCAAGAAAAGTTCTTCCTGTCTGTGATCTTCCACAGTGATTAAGTACAAATAAAACCTTTACAGTGACCCCAAGAGTAGTGTTCTCAGTCCATGATCATCCTGTCAACAGAAAATCAAAGCTATTTCCTGGGAAAGGGTGACAGCTGATCCTTGCTGATCTAGGAACTGCCAGGGCTTCTGAATGCCCTTTACCTGCCTTAACTTTAATTCATCTTTAGAAGTCCCTGTGTGGCAGAGAGTACCTGACCTTATCCTCCTCCCTCTCAGTGTAAGACTGCTTTGCATCACACTGTGGACTTTGTTCCAAACAGCTCCAGAGTTAGCTCACCAAACTTAATTTTGGTTTTGATCAAAATGGCCTTTTTTCTGTAATGTGGAATTTCCTGTAGACACTTAGTTGCTGCTTTTCTCTCCATGCTCCTCCTCTGTATGCAGGTAGCTGCATAGGAGGGACACCACACCATTTTTTGTTTTGTTTTGTTTTGTTTGTTTGTTTTTTCATTTAAAGTTTGAAGCTCTTGTCCTGGATCTCATCCTCAGCTGAACTGAGCTAAAATCAAATGGCTAGAGAATAAGGCTGAACTTGCAGGAGCTACCTCATGTGTTGGAACTGGAAAGATGAACAAGGTGTTTTTGTCATCCAGCAACTTTATAAGAAAGTGGATGCTTACATACTTTGAACAAAAGGCTACTCAAAAAAGTTAAAGGCCCCCAGGAGGAGAGAGGGATGTTTCTATGAGTGGTGGTAGAGGTCTCTTCCAGCAGGGAGTCAAGGAGCCTAAGCCATGCGTACATTTATCCAAGCATCCTCCTCAGGCAGCCCAAAGCTGGGCTGTGTGCCCATCCCATGCTCAGGACAAGCTGTGCTGTCCGCCTAAGTTAGGTCACTCTGACAGAGGATACTCAAGCTGAACTGCTTCCCAAGAGAAAAGGATCCAGAAAGAAGAGCTGGGTTTTGTTGTGGCTTTTGGTTTTGTTCTGCTGTTCCTTTCTCGCCTCAAAGGATGAGGCAAGGGTGGTATTGCAAGACGTGGCAAACGTGGAACAATTATATTCACGTCCACATGCCCATTTGCATGAATCTCCTTGCGTGTGACTGTTCCTATTTGAGAAGTCAATGAAGACATGGTTTGAAAATGCAGGATTGAGAACATCGTGAGCAGATGCCAAAACTTTCTTTTTTCTATTTTTTACAGCACGTGGTTTTGAATTGAGTGCTTGTATATGTTTAAATGGCATTGCCTACTCCAAAATAGTCACCCTTCAGCTTGAAAATTTTCTTTATTTCTTTCCATATCAACCATTTTCTGTCCTGTGTTGTGTCTTTCCTTACTATTCCAAGACCTTCCCTATTATTCTTGAAATAGAAATGACATCTGCTGTCCCAAGAATGCTGCACTACACCCACAGAACTTACTTTATCTAGCAATCTGCCACTAATATTTTGAGACTTCAGCAAGACAGAAAAGGACTACCTCCCCCAATTGCTATTGTTCAGCTGTCCTTAAATGAACTGCATCATACAAGTTCCCTTTGCAACACTGGTGAAGCAAGTCCTCAATGTTTTTTCTCACAAATCATTGTGGGTGTACTTTCCTAAGGTATCTTGCCATGACTGTGGACCTTTTTGTGCTAAAACTGTCTCTTGTTTTCCAGGCTTCCTTTGAAATGGCTATAAAACATTTAATATTTATAAATATTTAATATTTTTCAATGTTCTTAGCCAATGTCTAGATTTATTAAATGATGAACATTCACTCTGGGGAATATTACTGGTTACATTGCTTGGTCTTTGGAAATAGAGCTGTAGTGGCAGTCTCTTGGTGTATCGTCAGAAATAAACGTGATCTGTGGGTCGACCTGGCTCGTGGATGGGGATGGTGCATCAACTCTACCACATCAGAGTGGTTCCCAGAAGTGATCTGACTCAGGCCCTGTGCTAAGTCACAAATCCTCCCGTTTCCCCCTTGCTTGCACGAAGTGGTAGTTTTCTTCTGAACTGTGTTAGCAGAAAAAGAATTGTTTCCCACACCCCTGGCACTGGCTGAAGTACAAAAATGTATATTTTTGTGTGTATGGGGAGGCAGAGGAGGGATGGTCCTCTTCTTTCCCTTTTATGCCTGCTCACTTTTAGGAGGTCATTTATATGAGGCTGTGCTTGCTCATACTCCTGGTTCAGGCAACCTTGTGGTGTAGGCAAAATATATCCCTGCAAAACCAATGGAAGAGTAGACTCAGGGTATGCTTTCTCTGAAGACCTGGACTACTACTATGGTAAGATCAGAAACCGCCCTGTCCAGCAAACAAAGTTTGATCCAAAATTGAAGACAAAGGAAATGTGAGCTAGGACTGTGCTTGGCAAGGCCTGCGTGTTAGTTCTGAGACCAACGTCTTAAACATATTTTAAGCTTTGCCTGTGGAAGTCAGTCACAACATGCCACTTCCAACGCAGGTAGCAGGCAGAAATCTGAGCCCAGAAAATGGGCTCAGATGAAGGGATGGCTAAAACTGAAAGATGCAGTGTCCAAACACACTGCCTGAGGAGTGTCACAGTGTAGTGTCACTTAGAAATGTGAGGTGGAAAAAGACTGGAAGAAGAAGAGGAAAAAGGGCATGAAAGGTGAGGGGAAAAGGGTGGGAAAAGGAAGAGAAGAAAAGGTGGGAAACATGAGGGGGAAAAAGGATGAGAAACATAAATGAGAAGCTAAAATTGTTGTTTACACAGTCTGTCAATAGGGCAACAACAATGAGGGAGAGCTGTTAATTAAATGGATTATGAAATTTGAGGTGTTTCTAAAATTTAGAGATAGCCTACTTGAGTGACCTATGTAGTAGATCAGCAGGGAGCATGACTGGCACAAATCATAGCAAATTTTCATGAGGGTGAAGTTGGCTTGACTTTTTCTTTTAGCATTTAGAAGTTTTTGAGTCCTTAGAAATAACTGTGGATCATACTGTGCTATTTTTTTTGTACAGCATGTCTTTGTGCCCGACAGAAGGTCGATGCCAGCAGGTCTGAGTTTACAGCCTGTTACTCCTCAGAGCCTCCAAGGGAAAACAGTGAGTTGGATTTTTATTTGGTACATCAGAGGTTTTTTAAAGAATAATCCTTTAAGTATGCATAGGCAACACTGAAATTTTATTCTATTTAGAGCTTGCTTTAAATGTAGCCTTTATTTAAATTATCAAGGAAAGAAGTACTCTGTGGTTCCACAGAATTCTGAGAATATCGTGTAGCTGCTGAGTCAAGGTTTTCTTTGGGAAATACAGATTTATTATATTTTAATCATCGTTGATACATTGCGGAAATTCCTGGGAGAGGGTAGACTACATCACAGAACACTTATTTCTCCATTAATTATTTAGAAAATCCTAGAAGTAAACTTTGGCTTTTTTTGGAACTGTAAAAGATACTAAAACAGCATTTTGTAAAATCATATCCTTTCTGACGCTTTACTGTGTTAGAGCTGAAATTCTCGTTGAAGATACTTCATCAAAGTGATATTGGTGAATAGTGTCTACTCTCCTAATTGAAACATGACTCTCAGCCAAAAAATTGCCCTAAATTTATGTCATTTCTTTACCAGTTTTTGTCTCCTATTTTGTCATCTCTCTGTCCATCCAAAAAATACTGATTGAGAGAGTTATGAATTAAGAAAACAGATTTTTTTTTTTTTTTCTTTGGGAATCATACTGTGGTCAGTCAGTCTTTCCACTGCCTCAAGCCCTGTTTCATGCACTTCCCAGCACAGATTTCTGGCACCTTTAGCAACTTTTGCGGGTTCGCCTGTGGCAGCTGGAGCCTTCAAACGTTTCTTGGGGTTCACAGCCCCCTCAGCTCTCCTGGGCTCTGCTCATGGAGCTGGGCTGATCTCCAGAGGGACAAGGAAGTCCAAGCTTCTGCCTATAGAAACCAGAAATCCTGCCCAGAGCAGAATGTTGCAGGGGCCAGAGGAGGAAACCTGTAGGTAGCTCTGAGAAAATTTTGTATTGTGGTTGTTGCAAGAGTCCCAAGACCTGCATCAAATGCACAGCACTTGCAGCAACGTTAGGAATGTCTAGGAGTTCTGTTCTAAGGGCTCCTCTATGGAAAAAAACTCTGGGTTGGAGTGCCATTAAGTAGTTTGTTCCTAATGCACTAAAATTGGGCTTTTGCAGAATGTGGCAAAAGGAGTTTTGATCTTGAAAAAGTGGATCACACTTCCTTTTGCTTGAAGATGCTAGTTTTTGTTCTCATATTCCTAAAAACAAGACTTCTTGTGCTTTGATGTTACTTTCCAGACTGAAAGCACTGTTGCCTGTTTTTGGAGAGAACTCGAAAATGCCTTGCATAGCAGTCTAGATTCTTACACTTACTCTCTTAAATTAAGTATTTTAAATCCAGGTATTGAAAGAGTACTGTAAGAAGGAAAACTGCCATTAGACAATTTGGGTTTGGTGTTGGTTTTTCCCTCAAAAGCAAATGGTTTTGCCAACTGAAGCTATGTGGAAATCCCTTGCTCCCTCTTGTGGGCTCCTCTGTTCTGAACTCAGAAAAGTGCCAGTGCCATGCTGCTTCCCAGGGATTTTTCCTCTTTATTCTGAGAAACGGGTATTCATTTTCAGCATTTTTCATATGTGGTTCTCTGGAGCTCTTTTCTTTACCTCTTTGCTTTGGGGAAATTCTGTGGCTGTGGGAGAGAGCAAGCAGGGGTTTAGGAGGTTTTTGTGTTTGGGCTTTATTTAACTCACAGGGCTTGTGAGAAAATCAAAATGCTGGGTGAATATTTAACCTCTTGTAAGGCTGACTTCTGGAGAAGTGTAAGAAACAGAAGCAAACAGGAACGTAACAAAAATACTTGTGATGTTCAGTGTTTTTTTTTTTCTTTGAAGTATTGCTACTAGAAATGGTTCCCAGAAATGGTTCAGGTAGAGTTTCCCAAACTGACCCAAGCTGATCTGTGTGGAATTACCTGACAAGTACCCATTTGAGTTGGACTTTATTTCCGTAATGCATATAATCTTGGGTCTTAAATGCTATTCTTCATCCCTTCCTAGGGCTGGATTGAACAGCTTAGTCATAAAAGTAAAGCAAAAAAATAACTGGCGGCCACAGACCCGTGAAAGATGGGATGGAAAATTATTTTTGTCATGCTTGTGCAGATTTATTTTGTGAAAGGTGATTATTTCTGAGGTAGTTTAGTTAACATGGGTTTGTCATTATGTTTTTTCTTCTCAATTTTGACACATATATTTGAAGAACTGTTTTAAAAACTCCATTTTCTTGAGAGCATGTCTTGATTTTTTCACCAAGCTCAAATGACTGCCCATGTACAGGTAATGACATCCTAAGGGCTGGAATTGTCTCCCCCTGACTTAAGTCAATATCATCAATTTGATATCCATGTCAGGGAAAGTTTGAGGACTGCACAGACTTTGTCCTGCAAAATCCTGAACTATTTTTGTCCTTAATACAGAATGTTTCACTTCTGTGGCGTTTGCTGGTTTGAGTAGTCAAAAGTTAACCCTTCGTTTTGTATTTGGGAGTGTTCAGTTGGGGAAAATGTGTTGTGTGACTGTCAGAGTTTTTGTAAGGCACTCGGAAGGTGCGCCTTGCTTTACTTTAGAAGTAAACTTTTTATAAGGTGTGCTTTATTTTACTGTAGTCTTGTTTGGGGTGCCAATTAATCTTTTCTCTACTCTTTGGCTTCTCACACCGCACTCCTTCAGCCGGAGGAGCTGACGCTGCTGCTCATAAAGCTGAGACGGCAGCAGGCGGAACTGAGTAGTATCCGGGAACACACACTAGCACAGCTCATGCAGCTAAAGCTTGAGGCCAGCAGCCCAAAGGTCAGCTACCAAGCAATGTGTGTCATGTTCCATTCTCACTAACTCCTAGTCCTTCATTAATCAAAGTTTGCTTTGTATTGCTAGTGCAAAATTTTCTGACTCCCATGCGGGTTGAATAGAGTAACATTAACCCTTTGTGTGTGTGCTGTTTTGCTATTAACCCTTTGAGGTTTTACTTTTTGAAGTAAGCCAAGTCAAAATTACATAGGAATATTTTAAAGTACGTTCTAGTTCATGTTTAAAATTAAGTGGTTTTAATCTGTCGGTATTACAAACAAAATTAGTTGTGATAGATTGAGATTAATCTATTGTTTATACAGCCTCCTATCAGATAGCATCTTATTTGTAATTAGTCTATGAAAAGCAGGACGTTTAAAACACAGATTTGTCAAAGGGTTCATAGTTGCATGTGTAGTGGACATTTACATAAGCTTACTGTATTTTATATGTAAACCAAAATGTAATGTAGTAATTCATAGTCTGATTCATAGCAAACTTTCATCACTTCTGTTTTGGGCTCAAAATTTGTTAACAGTTCACCAAAAAAAGGCAGTTAAAAGCAGCATTCTGTTTCTCCATAAAACAGAAAGATCACTGTCCAGTTTACATCTTTGAAAGCTCTTTTCATGCATTCTGCACCTTCTGTCCCTTTCCTTTTTCTCTCTGACTTCTGCCTGCTAGAATGAGATCCTTTCACATCACCTTCAAAGGAATGCCATATATTTGGATCACCAGGTGGGATTTGCAATTTACTTGTGCATTTATATTTCTTAATGCTTTTTGCCTGCTCCTATCAAAGCTGGAAATATTTGGGGAGAAGGATTTTCAGTGCTTTTTATGAAGTTGGATGATGCCCACAGCGTAGAATATCTTAATCCATCACAAATTTGAGACGTTATGGGGAAAAAAAAAATCCCTCAATTTAAAATTTGTCAGAAAACAGTAGCCAATCACCAATTAATTTGTCTGTTCTAAATATGTTCCTAATTTCCTTTTCATAATAACACTAACTCTAGCATTTTACCTTCTTTAACCAGTCTTAATATATTTCCAAGCTCATATGACACACATGCATTTTAAAAAAATGGGTACTTCTGAGAATTTCAGTTTTTCAAATTTAGAAGAGTTAGATGTTTCTACAGGACATTAAATGAAAAGGAGGTCAAACACGAAAAAATATTTTAAATCATGATATCTCTCGTTTTCTCATTTTTCTCACTTCATTCTGAAGGATTTATATAAGAATAAGATTTTAATTCTTTCCAGTTTCTGATATCTTATGGAATGAGGGTACAGTTCTGTCTTCACAAACATAATTGATGGCCAAGGGAAGAATTGCAATACCACATATCTCTCTTTATGGCCTTGTTGCATGACCAAATGGGATTTCTGTACAGGTTGTGTTTGAGAAGTTTTAAGTGTATTTTTTTTTTGCTAGTTGTTAGTGCTTAGAACTAAAATAAGCAACTGGATGGCCATTGGTTAAAAATACAAAAATCACCTTTTGTAATAATCTGCCTTGTAATGAGACTTTTGGGCCTTAAACCTATGAGAACTTTTGTATTCTACATGTTCCTCTACTGAGGTTTCAGTGAGTTGTTGAAAACCCCAGCTCTGCACAGAGGCACACAATACACACTCTCACGTGGGCTTGGTTCACCCAGTGACTTTATTTCCTATTGCCTCTTGAAAACAGGGTGGGAATTATGACCAATTCAGTTTGATGGCAACACACTTCTAAACCTCTCTGTATTGTTTTATTTAAGGGGCTGCAGGAGGTCCAAAACCGTAGGGACATACTGCTTGCTAAATTAGACCCAAATATTTCATCCAACTCAAATATTTCCAGTCTATAATATTTTGGAATAAGAGAGTGATTCTGTCTTCAACAGTGTAATTCATTGTCAAGAAAGGATAACTGTTGATGTGAAGTGTAAAACTGTGTTGTTGTTGCTTGATTAGCCAAGCTTGTGAGTATGATGGACAGGATTAAATGGGGGGAATTGTCTGTGTACAAGATGGAAAGTGGTAAAAATTATTTTCCTTTTACTTGCACCAGATAAAATTTAGCAATGTGATGTGGTAAGCATTAATTTAGAAAAGTGTGTAAGTCTATTAGTTGTGCCATACCAGAGATGCAAGGAATCAGAACAATTTAGAAATCAAGTCTAAAATAGATTACCTCAATCACAAAATCATGGAAGAGCGGGTTGGAATACTTGTCTCAGTTTCTGATTAGTTTTTCTTTGTTTCTCTTGTTTTATAATACTGTCATCTACCTTTAGGAAATAAATCCCCCTGAGAGTCTTTTTGCTTTGAGTACCACTGCTTCCAGGGGTGGTATCACATTTATAGCTTTTCATTACTTTGCCAAATATCAGTTTCCCTTTATGTTGGAAAGCATAAAAAATCAAAATTTCTTTCAATGTAATTGAGGCCTTTCCTCCTTGTTACCAGCATCTGTAACCAGCGTGCGTAATCGCTTACCCTCTCTGAATTTTAAATGTCCTGTGTACTTAAATGAGGTATTTTCACTTGTTTTTAATCTCTGCAAATAGTGTCAAAATCTGCTTTGCTTATAGCACAACCTGCTTGCTTACAGCAAGGAACTCCAGTCCCTTAATCTTCAACTCTTTACCTTCTTGGTCACAAAGAGTTCAGTACTGTACACAACAATAAATAGTGAGTTTGTTACAAGATTACACAGGTGACTTTTCAGGCCGACTAAAATTCACATGTAGGGAAGGTAGCTTACGTTGTGTTGCAATAAGCTGGCTGCTGATTAGGTGGTTTTCTTATCAAGAATCAAGAATATTCCATCGCCGTTCTGAAATCATGCTTTGTTTTCCGACTGCTGTTTCCTTTGGCGATGCTTAGAAATTCTCGTGTTACACTTTCTGATGGTTTTGTATTATGCTTTCAGAATTTTTGTTGTTGTTGTTGGAGTTCAGAGATAGAGGAGGAAAAAAGACTGAAAAAACTTGGCACACAGATATCCAGCCATTTGATTTCTTTGATGTCTTATGGCCAAATAAATGGTTGTCCAGCACCCTTTTCTTCTTAAACCGCTCTGCTGGCTCAAAGTTTGTAGAGTTGGGAGAGAGATTCAGGTGCAATTTAGGAAGTCGTTCTGGACATAGCTAGCAACCCTAGGCAATGATGATTTTTTTGCCACATGGGGCATTATGAGTACACGTAGGATCTCAGTCTTCTGCATTATCAGACTTCAAAGAATCACTTACTGTGTGCTACTAAATGCAAGCCAGCTGTCTCCTTAATTTATTTGTACCCAGTAATTCTAAAAAGAGTAACCAAAACATAACATAAGGTTGGGGTTTTTTCCAAGTAAAAGCTAGACATGCTTTTTTCTCCTTTGCCAATAAAGTCATGGCAGAAGGTCCCGCTTGAACCTTTGTTATTATCAAGAATTCCAGCACACCAGTCTTCTGAATTTTATCTTGATAGCAAAACTTCTCTTTGGCTGAAACACCCTTTTCTATTGAGCTTGTGTTATCTGTGTAAAACTCCTTATCCCAGCCTGATTGGTCACAGTAGAAGCTTTACTAAATTTAATTTAATTTAATATTTTTTCCAGTTTTTTGAAATAGCTGTTTATGTTTAGATGTTTAGGAGTTTTTATTGGGACTTTAATTTTTAGTTTCTTTCTGTTTTCAAAGTGCGCCTAAAAATAAACAGAACTTGAACAAGAAGTTGTCAAATAAAGGAGTGAAGGTCCCACAGCCAACACCTTCCCTGTCTTGGTGTTTTGCTTCTATTTTCTCCTCTTGATCTCCCTTTTTCTGAGATGCTGAAAGTGGCTCTGGGAACAAGTAGTAAATTAAGGAAGGCTGAAATAGTACAAGGAGGTTTGGATGGAGTCAACATGGTGTCTGATGCTTCAGCCTAAAATCTGATGTCCTGTGTTAGCAGCTTATAGGATACTACTTTTATTGGTATTTTTCAGGTTATCTGGAAAAGGTGAAGTGGCTGACCCAGCCTTTTTTTCCTTCTCAAAGGAAGAAGGAAGGCTCAAGGACAGGGACTCTAGGGTGAAAAAAAGACTGTCAGGAGGAAGGGGAAGTGCTTCCTCCTTTCTTTCTTGGACAGAGGATTGAAGAGCAGAGGGAAGGTGGGAGAAAAGCTTGGTCAGGTCCTATTGCCGCTGCTTTTACCCTCAGGGAGCTTGAGAGGAAATGGATAAAATGGCTCATCTGAGTCTTTTGTCACCCAAAACATACAGTGTCACCTCAGCAGTGAGGTCACCTGTCCTGGTAGGCAGCTGCTGTCCCAGCTGATTGCTGCCACCTCGCTAGAACAGACTGGAATGACATCTGTGTAGGGTGTTACCAAACGTGGAATCCAGGAAAAGGGGGCAAGAGAAAAGCTGTTGATAGCTTGGCTTTCCAGTTTAAAACACGAAATACCCACTCAGAAATAAAGCAGCCATTCATATAGTTCACATGTCAAGGAGGTGGGGGCTTAATTTGCTTTTTTATACTACATCATTACAAAACAAAAGGAAAGATGAAACATCACTTCTGCGGAGAAAGAGTTATTTCCTTGAAGTAGGAAGTGATAAAGCCAAGACTGCTGGATTTTATTTGGGTGTGTTGCTGTGTGGCAGTTCACTCTTTGGTTTGCTTATGGAGATAGTAATTCCAATTTTTCTGTCTTCTCTAATTGGAGAGAATCTATGAGTATAATACTTTTAGTGTTACATGTAGGGTCTAAAATCTGTCCTTTATTGTACAAAAATAGGTTGAGGTTTTTTTCTTAAATGAAGGAAAACCAAGGCTTGCCTCTGTTACGAGCAAGCCATATTTTTGCTTGAGCTATTTATTCAATGTGAATAGTGTCCAGCTTCAGTTTGGGAGTGGCCTTATGATAATGCTTGAAGACCACAAAATAGGTATCCTTGTCACCTTTTAGAGCGTGGGACTCGCCACTGTGTCCCATGTAACTCTGATTTATTTGTGCACTACCTTTAGCTTTTAGAAGGTTTGTGACACATAGATGCTCCCTCAAGCTCCTAACTACTCAATACTTAAATGTCACTATTTTTTTGGAAACATTGTTTCCCTAGGGAGAAAAACACTTTTATTTGACTACTCCAAAGGCTCTTTGATTGGCGTTGCTTTGCCAATTGCCTGGATTTTGATCTTTGTTCCATAGGGGCTTAAGGAACTGTGACTTTTCTGGATATAACTGGCCTTTATAGACAGTGTTAGATAAGCATGATTAAGCATCAGTAGTAGTAAAAATATTGGAAGAACTCCTGTAAATCAAAGTTGGAGCTTCTAGAGGACAAAACATTACTTCAAAATGTCTTTTGAGCAAATACACTTTGCTTGTTTTCTAATGTGGGTTTAAACAAACTTTGAACAGTTCAACAGAAATTAATTCTGGCATTGTCTGTTATTGGTCAGAAAAGAAAAATCTGAAATATTGTAGAAAGGTATTAGCTAGAGGATATGCAGCTGTTGAAATCCTGATAATAAAAATGCATACAAACCTGTATGCTCCTAATAAAATACTTGAGCCTCAGAGAACTTTTTCTTTTATAAATATATCGGTTGGCTGTACTTTAATTGTTTGGCTTTGGACCTTATTGTTGCTCTTCTTACTGAGTTCTCTTGTGGTATCACCACTCTCTGGAGGGCACGCAGTCTCTGGACAAAATTTTAATGTAGAGGGAGAACAACTTCTTGTGTCAGTTCTGATTTTCTGTTTATATGTACTGGAGATGATGGAGTAAATGCTAGGGGTTGTTTGTTTAGGGTTTTTTTCCTGCCTTGAACAAACAGAGCATACTAAGCTTCTTAAGGTACCTTTTACTGGCTTATTAACTCACGAGCTGATCAGACTTTGCAATGGATAAAAAACAACAACAACAACAAAAAGGTCCTCTATCTTTAAGAAGAATTTTTTTTTTACTGTAAGACGAAAAAAATACTGCTCCAAATGTACAAGTTAGGTTTTTCTTAAATAATTTGGGGTAAGAAATACTAGAAGGCATCAAAAACACATTCATTTCCGTCTGTGGAAAAAAACCTTGCTATGCAAATTCATGGAGAGTGCATATATATGTATATATATATAGACACACATAAATGCAAAGTGAAAGATCATAAATGCTCCTTCACACACTTCATGTAACCATACCTGAAACAGGTGTTGCTGAAGTTTCCAACAGGTCCTAAAGTTTCCAACAAAAATAGGAGGAGGACAGTGCATTAAGTGACAGTGCATTTTCAGTTTCTTTTGGAGAAGAAAACCACCTGTTTTCATAATTTTTCCCCCTTATTGTTAGGAAAGTCTCCTTTTTAGAACCAAAATCCCATACTTTTTCTGTGTTGCACACTTTTCTGAAACCCTAAATGTATGCAACGTGTAATAAAATACCTGGTTTTGACATTTGCATGCTTAACAATAAATACTAATCATTATAGAAGATGTCCTGCCAGTTCCAAAGTAGTTTCACACCTGTGTATAGGGGTGGATGAATGCAACAGGCAATGATTCAAAGTTCCAAAGGATATAAATCAGTGCAGTATAAAAAGGCATTTTGTGATATGTGAACATAAGTCTATTCACAGGCTGGGAATGCTTATATCTTTTTAATGTACACAGAGTTATTAAATCTATAATTTAAAAGGTTTTCTGATAAAGGTTTGAGTGTTCCTGCTGCAAAATCCAATAATCCTTTTCATTTCAATATCACGCAAAGCCAAACTTACTTTAAGCGTTTTTATTTTTAAAAAGGGACAGTGTTGGTGAATAAATATTACATTGGTTTTTGAGCATTTACGTTGTTTTTGATATATTTGTTTGATATTATTAAACTTTTCAGATGTTGATATTACTGAATGATGGAATATATAAAAAGCATGGGTTAAAATGTAATCTACTGCATTATTAGAAAGAATTAAAGTAGAGGCTATATTTTACAGTGTCGTCTTTCAAATCTAGCCATGCTGTAAACTGATGTTTGCTGTATGCTCCTCCTGATTTGAAATAGATGAAAGAGAATGAACCTTTAATCACCATGGTTCACACTATGATTGAGAACTCGGCGCTAAGACCGCAACTGTACCAGCAAGTAAGGTCTTGGATAGTGAATGAAATTGCTTTATCATCTGCGAAAATTTTCCTTAGTGACAGTTTTGGTTGTTCCTCAGATTTATTCATAACATTGGTGTTTCTATTCTTTGCTTTGGAAACCCACAAGTCATCCATGCTTCCTAAAATGCTGCAATATCGTTAGCATGGCTTTCGCTGCGTTTTTGTTGTTTAGTATTAAATGTACACTTTTGAATAACTTTTTCTGTCTAGACGATTTAATTAGTTGGTGCTTTATGCAGGTGTCCAGTAAATTCATGAAACTTCCAATAAGCTTCCAACATTTGTCTTAGCATGATTCTCTGCAATTAGTGTTCAGAGGTGCTTCTTTCTTTTGACCACTACAAAAGCATGTGAGTGGTGTTTACCTGGTCATTTCTGGCAATTTTGTTTTGTTCTAGGAAGTGGATTTACAAGTTTTTGTTTGCACCTACCAAGCCTTTAGCCACTTGAAGAAAGAAAGGATCAAAATTACTTTGATCTGGGGCCTGTAAATCCAAAAGGCAGTGTCTGTTCATAAAGTCACAGCAGACTTTACTGTGCACGCTTACAGAGTACTTACCAGTAGTGCTGGTTGGCAATGGTAAGATGGAAGAAGAATCGGAAATGTGAATGGAAATATTGTCTGTGAGTTGAGACCTGCATTAACTTATGAGCATGGCCAATCCCTGTCTGTTGGCACTGCAGTGTCTTACGGATGCTGGGGCTGAACTGAATAGCCCCTGTCATGTCAGGGGATGTTTAAGAAGTTTCTTGCCTCAGCTACAATGAAGGTGTTGTTCTCACAAGGGAATATCTGGCCATTTCCCTTGCATTTATGCCCTTGTGAGCCAAAATTATGCGTAAAGGTTGCATAGTTTGAAGAAAAGGGGATGTTCTGCCACGTAGAACAGATGTTTATTATTGCCATGTTTCTAAAAAGTGCTGCAGCTTAATTGCGTGTTTTATTTTTTTTAAAGTCAACTCCACATCGTAAGTTTGCTTCCGATCCAGAAATGTTGCCAAAAAATCTCAGCTTTCCAAAGGAAGTTGGGTTGTGAGTGACTGATTTCATGACCATCGGATTTGTGCTCCTACATGCAGAACAGGAGCTTTAACATGGAACCTGAAGGGGGGAATGAGAGAAATAAGGTGCCCTCAAGCGCTAAATGAAACTTTGGGGGTTTGTTGTAATGTTTTAAAGCAGCCTGACTGTTGGGATTTT
This sequence comes from Eulacestoma nigropectus, assembly GCA_013397775.1. Taxonomy (NCBI): domain Eukaryota; kingdom Metazoa; phylum Chordata; class Aves; order Passeriformes; genus Eulacestoma; species Eulacestoma nigropectus. The sequence continues at coordinate 1,341,529 of VZTE01007282.1, forward strand.
TTTAAAGCAAGTCAATTTTGTGTGATAGAGTATGTAAGACAAATAAATCAATGGGTGTATAATGAGCAGAGATGTTTTAGATGTGTCAGGGGAAGCTAGCCCGACCTTCTAGTATTAAATAGACACATTCGAGGTGTAGCTGCGCCTGGGCTAATCTGCTCCTGTCTTTGGGGATACCAATAAATTCCCAAGTGCTGCCCTGAGGAAGCGCTGCTGTCAGCTGCAGTGTCTGCCTTCACCTTGCAGGCACATCTGCTGCTTCCTATCTGACACTGAATAAACACCTTTCTTGACATTCTTGTCAGAGAAACAGTGACTCTACCAGGTAATGAAGACTGAGTAACCTGTTGCCATTAGAGATGTGGTCTCTTCAGGTCAGAGTGTTTGTGACATGCTGGGAGGCTTCTGCAGAAGCTGCCTTAGCTGAAGAGTAACAACATCTTCTGCTTTCATGGATAAAGTTTCCTGTATGAGATGTTGCATTAACTGACTTTCAGGATAGGCTAAAAATACACTCAGTATTTCACAGCCTAAATAGTCTTCTAAACTTTGGTAATGCAAAACCGACCTGTTTAAAATTCTAGCAACTTCCTTTAAAGTCTAAACAACATACAATTTTTTATTCAAATAAAATTGGTTTAACAGTCATCTTTCCTGCTGCAGTTTTAAAGAGAAGTAAATAATTGAGAGAAGCCTCTGTGCAAGTGACTGAAACTTGTTTTGTTGTCAAGATGCTAAAATAGTTTGTGATGACTGCAACCATTCCTGTGGATAAAGAAAAGGATCTTTCTCAGCTAGCTTCAGTTTATTCAGTACAGTTTTATGTCTGAGCTCATTTAGAGTTCAGCAAAGGAAAGCAAGAAAATCTTGTATTTAATTTGTCTTGCTTCCTGTTTGTAATGATTAATGGTTCTTTAGTAAAATAGCAAAACCATGTACTATTTCAAATGTGTTATTTATAAGACACTTTTGTTTGTGATTTGTTACATATTCAGAGTTTTTTAAATCACTTCGACTTACATCAGTCTGCTCTGCAGACTGTGCTGTAAATTCACAAGTACAAGCCAGGGAAATTATTCCATATATACAGAGAAGAAAAAAAGGATTTTTACGGACTAGACCCATTTCTACCTTGGTTTGGGGTTTTTTGCTTCTTTCTAATACTAGATGAGGAATGTTGATCTTATTCTCTAACTATTCTTTTTCTCTAAAGCAGTACAGGCTGAATTTAAAAAGCAAAATTTTCCTCAATTCCTCTTATATGTGAGTTCCCTTGAGGAGGAAAAATTAAAATCTGGGTGCAACAAGCTAACATCCAGGTCTTGCCATGGATAATTGTTTTTAATAAATTAAAAACATAGAAAAAGAGCCCTTAAGTTTTTTGTTCCTATAAGGATAGGGAGGTCTTATGGCTTATTGTTATAGGAGCTGCATACATTTAAACTGGTGATGCATGTTAGATTTTGAGATGTTTCAGGTTTTGTTACGAACACGAGATGATTGTGTTCGAGCTAAATTCTTGTCTTTTCAGTTTGTATTTGAAGTGGTTTATGTCACGGAATTCAAAACTGGAGGAGAACCTTGTTTAATGGGGCTAAATGCCCTTTGCCCTGTTTCCTGATAGCAAGAAGTATTTTAAAAAGCAAAAAGTAAACAAAAGAACCTCTTGGAAGTCTTGATTCTAATCTTGTGCTCAACAACAAAATATCCTAGGTTTTCCTGGTTTAATTTCCGAAGTGCAGTATCCTGCAGAGGTGCATAGTGTGCTTTTGAGCTGTGAAATGTCCTCCTGTATTTTTATTGAATCAAAACAGTTAGTGGAGTCTGAAAATAGCTTACAAAGTAATGAAATAATGCTGTCACTTAAATGTTTTTAATATCAACTACTTAAATAGCTTTAACCACTTGTGTCTCAGCAACATCTTATGGTGTCCATCATGGGGGATCTCTCCCTTTCTGGGAATCATCTGGTCCTGGTTTGTGACAGAGGTGGGGACTGTACAGGTGATGACAAATGATTTCTAACCGAAGGGGGAGGTTCAGTTAAGGTCATGTTACTTTTTCACATGCAAGATACTAGTTTGGCCAAACTCTGCATGTTCAGTTTGCCTGTCAAAAATGGCAAGTTCTATTTGTAGGTCTCAGGGTGCTGCTCTCTAACCACTGGGAGGTTTTTGGTGTGTTTCCCCATGTTAAGAGGAATGGATTTGGTGTGTTTAAATAGGCAAATATTGAGGGAAAGGGAAGCTACAGCAACTCCTGTCACTGGTTCAGTAGATGGCACTCTTGCTCTGGAATTACTGTCCTGGCAAAGGCTTTGTAGGAACGGTTTGGCAAGGAAGGCGTTTGTGGAACATGACATAAAGTACGTTTTGATAACTTGGTCATTGGAGCTCTTATAATGCGTTTTCCAGGGTTATGAGGTTGTTAACCTTGCCTGAAATGTGTAATTGCGTTTTGTCTGCTGCAGTTCCCCTTGTCATTCCAGCAGGATGTGATAGCATTCCGCACTTCTTGCCTTGAGCGGATTTACTGATGTGCTCTGAGAAGTGGAGCTGCTGTTTTGTCAGAGATGGATTAAGTTATTCGTATTATTTGGGGAGTTTTTGTGCTAAGTCTGTGTGAGATGTTGCAGTGGAAATGTTAAAATGAAGTGGCTCTCCAGCAGTGCCTGTCGTGGGGAACTGGTTCTGCTGACCAAAGCAAGAAGTTGGTAGCAGTTTGAAAAGTGTGATAGGATTTTAATAAGAAGAATTAGCATGGCTATAATGTTCTTTGAAAATCTGTTTTCCTTTCCTGAATAATTAAGATGTGTTCTTTTCAGGAGGTTCGCAGGGGTAGGGATGCTGAATTGGCACACTGTTTTAAACTCAGCTACAATTAAGGTTGAAATGCCAGAAAAATAAGTGTGTCTCTTTTTTAAAAAGTATAAAAAATACTGGCTTGAAAAAGCAATATATTTTTCCAGCCAAGCCATATGAAATGCCAAGCAGTGACTTGGAAAGGTGTATCTTTCTAATAGGGGTTAATCTTTCTTCTGTAAAATCTTTCTGTTGTGAAATATAACTAGGTTTCCTCTGTAAGTTAAAGACATTTGGCCATGTTTATGAGTTTTATTTAAATATTTCCATTCCTCATTTTTCTCTCATTGTGATAAAATCAATAGTAAAACAACACAACTCTGCAGTAGTGGGAGTTTAAATAGATATCTTAATTTGTGTGACATTCATGAGGTGCAAAAGTGCTGTGGCTTTTTTTCCTATTCCAACATTCATTTTCATGAGTCCATTTCAAAGAAAGTTGCTGTGTGTTTTTAATACACTATACATACTTCTAAGTTGTCACCAGGTACATTTGCATGAGGTATGTGGGCATAATATCGTGAAATGAAACACTTTAGTGTGTTGAAGATTTATTTTATGTTTGGAATGCTTGTCTCATTAACCCTTCCCTAGTCTTTTTATTTATAAGTGTCCCTTAACATAAACCTGTGTTTCAGTCTTCAGTCTTTCTTGTACTATTAAGTCATGATAACCTAATTCTGATAAGACACATGGAAGGAAAGCATCTCTGTCATGCAATGTTTTTAATTAAATAGAAGGTTGATAGTGTTCTGTCCATACTTGCTGCATAGGATATTAAGTAGTTACTGTGTGTGACAGTTCACTCTAAAATGGGGAGCTGCCTTTTTTCTTGTAAAATATTTTAAAATCCTGTTGCTGGTCAGTAACAGATTGAAAAGTTAAGAACTTAATGTGAGGAGCTATATAAAAGTAGTTTGAGGTACTTTGCATTCTTACTAGCACAAAAAGACAAGTTTGCCTAGGTCCAAAGATAAAATAGAAGAGCTTCCATTTGTGGCATTTCTGGTCATGCTCAGTTGGAGGGGAGGAAATCCTATGAAAAGTAGAAAATCCATGTGAAAAATCCGTATGAAAAGTGATGGCACTTATTGGACATATCTATAATAAGAAATTTACATATATGTTGTAAACTGAGGTCTTTCTGCTCTGGTTTCAGATTCACATCAGATCATCCTGCTTGTGAAACACCTGACCTTAGCAGGCCTAGAATGGTTAATTCAGAGTAGAATGAGCCCCCTGTATTTAGAATTCATATAACAAAACTGAGGCACAATGATGCATCATTATTTAGATGTACTCTGGCAATTTCATCTTCCTACATAATCCATGTTTGGTTGAGTTGTACATCTTCAAAACTCCAGTTTGCATTAAAAACAGCCTGTTAATTTAATGCAATTCTACTGACAGTGTGCTTGACATTCCATTTATTTACCTTCATTAATGTATATTGGCTAAATATATATTGTTCAATGTGGTAGGTTTGCCTTTCAAGCAAAAGCTGATTTCTGTGTTAAAACTCTTAAGGTGAAGAGTAGTTTTCATTTTCATAGCCCAACTAAGTTGTTTTATGGCAATATTATTCTTCCTTATAGTTAACACAAGAAGAATGTAGGGGTACACTATACAAATATAGAACTGAAGAGCTGGACATTGATGTAAGTCATTTGTATTCCTTCTTTTTTGTAAATGTTGATATTTGTCTCTTGATTTTGATAATGATTTTCCTCTTGGCTTTTGGGTTTGAAACCCACTTCATACAGGTGATTGCCAAAAGCAATTGCATCATGAAATTGAGGGACATGTCTCCGTAATAAGCTTCTCACTTGGAGGAAACATTACATTTTAGGCTGAAATTTTAACTATCTGATACAATCACCTGAAAACCATGGGACAGACTGTGAATGTATAAAATCGTCTTTATAATACTAAGCAATATGTAAATTAAAATAGAATCTAATACCTATTATTAAGTTGTAAAGATTTAGCTGTAGAATCATAAATTATATGTTTTGAGCCACGCTGCTTCAAGTTATAATAGCACTTCATAGTTTCTTAAGAGGGTTTCTTAACTAATTTGGAAATGCGAGACTGATGCCTACGTAATTTTAGAATTCTTATTTTAATAACATTTTCTATAGATTCATGTAATGATTTGATCAAGTTAGACTTTGATTACTGAAGATGTAAATAACAAAATGCTAATTGTGGTAATTTTCTGTTCTATACTAGGCTAAGCTTAGCCGGTTATGTGAACAGGATAAAGTTGTGCAAGCACTGGAGGAGAAGCTTCAACAGCTACACAAGGAGAAAGTAGGACAATTGTATTTATTACCTAAAGTGGATGTTATTTTACATGCTTATTATCAGAACATTGATAGCTGAAATAAAACGAAAATCAGCCCAATGATGCAGAACATTAAAAATAATTCTTTTTATTACAATAGTACACGCTTGAGCAAGCTTTGCTATCAGCAAGTCAGGAGATAGAAATGAATGCAGATAACCCAGCAGCCATACAAAATGTAGTCTTACAGAGAGATGACTTGCAGAACGGACTGCTCAGCACTTGTCGGGAAGTATCCCGAGCCACTGCAGTAAGTACTACGTTCTTTCCAGCAAAACTTAATGAAGTGTGAAATGATTATGTTCATATTCTTAATTGCATTGGTTTTACTCATTGTTGTACTGCATCCCAGCAAAAACTCACTTGTCTTTTACTTGCTTGTGTTTTTGTCAAAGGCGGAAGGAAAGTGATCTTTTCACTGCATTCATCGAGCGGTCTTTCTCTAATTTTATTTTTTTTTTGACCAGGAATGGGTGCATACTGACTTAATTGGTGTGGTAATTATCTTCTTTAAATTACGAAAAACTGATAACAGAATAAGTAAATAATGCAAATAAGCTGTTTCATGTGATGGCAAAATAGCGTCAAGCACAAACTTTACTCGACGCACTTTAAGCAAAAGCAGATGCAGGACTGCCGTAGTCCCTCTTAATAGTGGGCCATTATATTCAAAAGATCTTTCAAATTATGCACTTCTAAAAGTCTTTAAAAAAAAAAAAAAAAAGAAAGGAAGGAATTGCTATTTACGGTCCTTTTCCGCTTTGTGATGGTTTTACGCTGAAATGACAAAGAACCATTTTTGCCTACTTACGGATATATCCGAAAAGGTATTTCAGTGTCAAATTCCAGAGGGTAGCTGTGGTAAAACTGATATGATGTCAGCCCTGAAATACTGGTTGTCTAACTGAATGTTAGACTATCTTGTAGAAGGAATTGGTTGGACACGGAAAAGGGAACCAGGGGAAAGGAAATCCTCAAGATACACTTTCCCTCATTAACTTTTTAATTTATTCTAAATGAATAAATTGCTTGATGTAGGCTGCAAAAGTGAGATGGTGGGGCTGACCTCAAAGAAGAATAATTTTTTTTTTTCACCTTTCCCTTCTGGTGTTTGCAGTTGCACATATGTAAAATAGTGGTGTATTCGCAGGCCTGGGGCACTCCCTGGCAGCCTCGCAGGCAGGGTTGGATGAGTTACATTTCCCTTGCATAATGCATTGCCTATGCACACACATGCTGTGCACTCACACATGTGTATTCTGGGTGATAAAAGAGACAAATTTGCATCCATTTTTGTGGCTTTTCTGCCTCACTGGAAAGACAGCTTAAGGTCCACATGCCTGCTGACTATAAAGGCGTATTCTGAAGAATTTGCCCTTGCCTGTCTTTTTTGTTGGTGAAAAGACAAAATGCTGTTTGTTTGAATTTCATTCAGTATCATTAGAAAATCAAAAAGCTGTTTAAACGTTGCATTCTCTAAATTATGTATTTATTTATTTATTTATTTATTGCTGATACCTATTTATGTGTTACTTCCTGAAGTTTCATGCCACTGGAAAAAGAAAAAAAATGATTTTTTTTTTTAAATTGAATGTGCATCTGTAATTCTTTACATTTTTTATATATTTAGGAACTGGAAAGAGCTTGGAGAGAATATGATAAATTGGAGTATGATGTAACTGTAACAAGGAACCATATGCAGGAGCAACTCGATCGGCTTGGAGAAATTCAGGTGTGGCAAAGGTCTTAAAGTACACTCAGTTCACTTTAACTTTCTATGAGTTTTAAAACTATAGAAATGAAAAAAGGGGGGGCAAATGATGAACTAACTTACAAACTTTTAATTTCTTTTTCTACCTTGTAAGTTCTGAAGAAGTCTTCAGTTTTTCTTTTTTTTTTTTTGACACTGGGTTTCCTTTGTTTGGAAGCTTCCTTTTTTTTTGTTTTAGTGAGCAGGTTCGAAACAGGGTGGCTTTCTCAGACCTTAGTTGTTCTGACAGTCGTAATAAATCTTCACACAAATCCATCCATTTAACTGAATATTTTAAAATTAAATTAAATCATTCTATCAAAAGAAATTATTACAGAAAATGCTGTAGGTGTTGCTTCAGGCCTTACAAACAAAGGATTCTGCTGTGTATTTTTAGTACTCGCTGTGCAGGACTGGGCAGTGTTGGTATTGAATTCCTAAGGAGAGCTCTCTTTGACACACACACACACAGAGTCATGGACATGGAGGTGTGCACAGATTATCTGGGTTAGGCAGATGGGTGTGGTTTGCACTACAGGTTCTTTGCTCCGGGGGTCGATTTCCTGTGCAGCTTCAGTCAGATTACGAGGGAGCCCAAAATCTGGAAAATTTGCGCTGATTGGTCCACAGAGTGCATGTCCGTGAATGTAAATAGGTTTATATACCAGCGTGCAAACACTGTGTTCATCTCCACCTGTTTTGGGGCTGGAAGTGGTGCTTCCTTTTCTGTGGTTGTATGTGGGTCTCCTGTGCAAAGTCTGCTTGGATTTTCTTTGGAGACAGTAGATGAAATTCTGTTCTTTAAATGAAGTTTGAACTAGCAGATTGCTCTCAAATTGACTGAGGCATTATGAAATTAGTTAATCTTATGCTTTTTGTTCCAGACAATATTTGAATGTTTTATGGGAAAGTGTCTGTCCTTACTGTGTTTTATTTGCCTCCACTGTGAAAGGATGTGCACTGCAGTCTAAAGAGAGAAAAGGGTTTTCCCCTTTTTTTTCCACTTGCAGTGTATTCTAACGTACTGGCCATATATGCTTTTATTTACTGACAGACTGAGTCAGCAGGGATACAGCGTGCTCAGATTCAGAAGGAACTGTGGAGAATTCAGGATGTCATGGAGGGTTTACTAAAACATAAACAGCAAAGAAGCTCTTCAGAGGCAGGTAAGCCAATGGTTTTGTCTCACAGGAAATGAAATTGGATGATACGAATTTTTAAAATACAAGCTCCATTGTTGATTTTGTATGTTTGAAAAAATGGCACAAAAAATGGCTGAGAAAAGAACAAAGGAAATACTGCTTTAAGTTGATGCTTGGTGTATTTGTGTGATAGCAACAGGTTGTAGTTCAGTTCATATTTTTAAAGGTGTTTATTGAAAACAATTTTTCTCTTTTTTTTTCCTACACCTTTCCCCGTTCCCCCAAACAGGCGTCATGGTATCAAGGACATTTTCTTCTATTAAATATAAAAATGAGGTATGGTTTTAGCATGTTTACTATTTTAGCATTATGGAAGTTGTATTATGGCTATGATAAAAAACAAGCATTACCTTGAATATTTTAAGGGTGTCTGAAGGATGTATTCTGTGTATTTCTGTAAAAACACTGCATTATGAACTAGTTTTAAAGACTGATACCTCCACTAGTAATTCTAACACTTTCATTTGTACTTTGTCTCTATATTCTCACTGGTATCTTTCTCTTTTCCATTTCTTACCTTTTCCTCTCCCTAGGCTCTTATCATAGAAATACAAACCCTGATTTATGGATATGTTTTCTACCCACCACACTTTTCATGGGAAGAAATACATTGCTTTATATGTTTATTCAGATATTGAGCCTGGTTCTCAGATGGCCAGAGCACCCACAAGAAGAGCTGAAACTGTGGGAGCTCCCAAATGTTCAATTCCTCTGAAAATCTGGCTAGAAGTTAACAGTTTTAAAGGGACATTGTCATGGTTATCTAAAGTGTATGCAACATAAATCGGGCTTACAGAACTTTCTAGAAGTCTAATTTATGTAAAAATCTTTCAAAAGATAGTGGATTTAATTTTTAAAAGGACAATTTAGAGAGTTTGTACATGTCCAATAGGAAGTGCAGTTGTTAGAATTTTTTTTGTTAAATGTGACATTGTCCCTTTAATTGCTAAATCTATAGCTGCTGTAGCCATGGTAATATATTTTTCTTTTTAAGTTATAAATAATTGTACCAGGTGCGCACGTCTAAATAAGGTGACTATTCTACAATCTTTAGGAAGAGGAAGTAGTCCCACCTCGTCCTCCACTCCCTCGGTCCTATGACTTTACAGAGCATCCTCCCATAATCCCCCCTCTGCCCAGTGATAGCAGCTCCTTGCTCTGTTATAGCAGGGGCCCAGTACATCTGACAGAAGAAAAGAAGATGTACCAAGTTCAAGGATATCAGAGAAATGGATCTTACTGTGTAAGTGGCTTCAACTGCCACGTCGTTCTTGAAGCATCCTCCCTCCTTTGCACAGTCACCCTTTTTGTTTACTCATCTGGCTACTTTTGTGTTATGGTTTTACTTTGTTTATTTAGTTTTGTTTATAGCTGCATCATTTGCTCTTCACATTTTCCTGTCATAGATTCTGTGCATATATAAAAATGTCTTAAGACTTAAATTTCATAAAATTAGATTCTTCTCCTCACCAGTTCTTTGAAAAGCTCTGGGCTCAGTTTTTGAAGCTTTTACCAATTTGTTTCCAGAAGATCTCTTAAAAAACCCCACAACTCTGCCTTTTTATGGCAATTTTTTCCTGTAATTTCTGATTGTCTGCAAATGTTCTTACTCAAATTAGCTACCAAAAACTACTTCTGCCACAGCACTTGAACAATGGAACACTGTCTTAAAGTGAGAGCAGAGTTACCACAAAATAATTGGTTTGGGTCTTAAGACATAAATACTTGTACCAAACTGCCCGTTTATTTACCTCACACCTTGATGTTCCCCAGGGTCCTGATTATAGGCTTTATAAGAGCGAACCGGAGTTAACTACAGTAGCAGAAGTGGATGAGTCTAATGGTGAAGAAAAAACAGAACCAATTTCAGAATCAGAATCTTCTGCTAAAGGTTTGTCCCCAGGCACAGTGTTTGCAACCTTTCAGCTTTTTCACAAGGAATGCGGAGCTCAGCTGTGTTATAGAAGCTGCCTCATGGTTTGTGCCTTTGTAGCCTGTCCATTTCTCAGTTTGATGGAACAGCTTCCACAATAAAATAATGATTTAATTATGTGACGAGAGAAATTTCAGTCAATTACACCGCAGAAAAATCAAACATTACACTCACCAACAACCCTGAAATCCTTATTGACACCATGTCTAATCACATCACTCACATTCCCCACACACCATTCCCTTGAACAATTACCCATTTTATGTTCTTGCCCTTGAACAATTACTCAGTTTTTGAATCAAGCTCCCGATGTTATGTCGCTGGAACGTCCAAAAAGGCAGCACCACAGAATTTTCAGGCTCTCATAAGGCAGGGAAACAATGTCTTTTTCTTTTTTTTAATCTTGTAATTGTTGAATTGCCTTCTGTCCTCTGATATAATAGGAATAATGATCATGACCTTGGAGTGTACAGACAATAAAGGTCTTTGCAATTGCTAAATGCTTTAGATTCTTCTCTTCATCTAGCTCCCATAAAAGCTACTAATTGCTTGGTAGAGTCTTTTACCAGGAAGTGCTTCTCAATTCTGTTTGTTAAAACACACAGAATAGTTTGTTAAAGGTGACTTCAGGAAAATGCTCAGCTCTAACGCCTCCCAAAAACCATATTAAGAGCGTGGAGAAAAAGTACCCAAACTCAGCTATTTTTTGACCCTAAGGATTGATGTTGCCAGTGCCAGCAGGATCACTGCCTTCTGTTTTGGTACTTTGATGAAGCATTTACAGAGCAGGCTGGTGCAACAGTACCAGAATTTTACCAAGAATCGTAATTATACAGAGATACTGTCTTCATCAGAATGGTCATAGAGGTTTTTAATACTAAGGTTAGCATACAGTTTGGGTGTAAACTATGTGAATGGCACTGTGATATAATTAAGCTTGCACTTGCCACACAGTTTGTCAATTCAGATTCTCTGGGGTATTTTCTGAGATAAAATGTTAAGGCGCATAATTAAATTTCTGTTAACTTGGTGGCAAAAAATGGAAGGTTTATCCTGAGATTTGCTAATCATCAATGACCTAAATTGAGAAACTTGTCTTTCTGACAACATGCCTAGGTTTCTTTGACCTGTGATGTTTCTGATTATTCATAGTAATTTATGTCAAGAGGTAATGAGCAAGACAAAAGAAGAAAGTCTACACTAACTATATAAAGCAACCCAACTCCTTTTAAGCACCCCGATCTTGTTTCTGTCTCAAAGACAGAAATTATTTTATTATATCCATTTGTAGCAAAACAGTCCTCAGTCAGGGAAAGCTAGAGTACAAATTCCTCTAAGATAAATAATATTTAGGGGTGTGGGACAGAATAGCTGCAGCAGTAGCAAGCAGTCAGAGGCTTTGTATATTCTAAAACTCCCTTCAGTCTGTTGTTTATCATAGCTGGGTTTTATCATTTGGGCATAGGAATTTTCTGACATTTCTTGTTCTGGGCATCCACTCATAGTGACAATCCCCATGCAGTAGGGAAATGTAACCATTTCTGATTGTTTAAGTTCCGTTATGGTGTGTATGGCATTACAGCTATATGCTGGTACAGTAAATAGTTTTATGCCATTCTGTCTTAGGTTTTTAAGCTGATAAGGAAAGAAACTTAAAGGCAGCTCATCTCTGAATTTTTTCTTTCTTGCTGTTTTAAGAAGTGGTACTTAAATGTTGGTGGTTTCTTGTTGAGGGTGTTTCTAAAAATTAATAATTTTGGAGAAAGTTTCAGAATGTTTTTCTAGTGGTTGTGCACGCTACTGTACTTCTCGTTTCAGCCATTTCCCTCCCTTTGCAAATATCAGCATTTAAAGAGAAATGAAGCCATGTCAAATACGAGACCAGAGGAATATTTATGACGTATGTAGTACATAAAGGTGACAGAAAAAGAAAACGGAATCCTGCTGTGTTTTATCCTTTTTATTGTCTAAAGGAGACCCAAACTGTTGCTTTATAGCAGAATATCCTCAGCTCCTGTTTTCACTCCCCAGCTGACCAGGCTCAGGGGTGATTTCATTCACACACAGACATGAGCAGGGGTGTGCACACACAAATGCGGCCATCCAAGAGCTGGCTGGACCTACAGTATCTTCAGCCATCGGCTCTCAGTACCTCTGGCCTCTCCACTTTCTGAATCTGCCTTTTGAAGAAGAGTTCCCAAGGCTCACAACGTGACTTTTCTAGAAAACAAATCAACAGTTTTGGCAGTGTTTTGCACAGCACTTAGTGTGTTGCTTTGCTGTTTTGCAGGCTCACATTTCCCTGTGGGAGTTGTACCACCCAGAACCAAATCCCCAATGCCAGAATCTTCAACAATAGCATCCTATGTCACTTTGAGGAAGAATAAGAAGATAGATCTAAGAACGGTACTTTAAAATAACCTTTGAGTATTGGACATGTTCATTTTTAAGTTTGGTAGTTACTTCAAAAGTTGAAGTCATTTTAGTTTTCTTTAACCAAAAAAAAAGGAAATAAATAAAAATCACTGTTATAAAAGCATTATATACCATATTAATGGAGACAGCTATAGAAAGAAGGATAAAATTATAAATGTTGTATATGTTAAACTTCATGGAGACACTCAAACTGGGCAAGAACTGAATGGTAAATGATAAATCTACTGATCTACTGAAGTTCAGGCTTGAGTTGAAAGCGTATGAAGTATCTTTGAAGGACCTGTATTTGACAATTTAACAGCCTCTTTATAACAAACACAGGCTTTTATTTATTTCATTACTAAAATGATTTGGGAAATAGCTAAAGCAGCCAAAAAATAAGGATGTAGTAAGTAGTATGCAGGTAATAAGCCTGAAATGTTAGATTAGACAATTCTGTAGTCTCTGGGCTAAAGACACGGAGTTCACGCAAAAGAGAGGAAAACTTTTGCCATAGTTACAGCACAAATAGTAGAGGAGAAGTTGTAGGAAGACTGGGAGAGGAGAAAGAAGCTCACAGGATGTTGACTGGAGAAAGAATACCACTTTTCATAAGTGAAATCAGTTACTGCAAATGTACTGAATGCAGCTGATTAGCCTGAAGTCGATTTTTCTGTCATAAAAAGTATAAATCTGCCTGAAAACCAGTGAATTTCAAGAACAGAGTAGGTAAATAGATGTTATTTTGGGAAAAATATAATGCTTAGGATTACAGATTTTTAAGTGGTAATAAATTCACTTAGTTTCAGCCTGCACTTGCAGTTAAATGATGCCCAGCTGTAGTTTTTCTTGACATAAAAAGGCAGAAATTACTATTAGATCAACTGGTATAAATGTCCTGGATCATTAAATTTCAATTATGTTTCTGTCTCAGTCAAATATCTTGTGTTTGCCAGTTGTATAATGTCTGGTAAATTGTTTCAGCTTGAGAAGGTGGCTTTGAGAGAGCATCTACCCGTTCTCTTAAAGTTTGTCATTAGTGATGGTAATGTTATTGTTCAGAATAGCAAATTATTCCTTTTATTTTGAATTTCAGTGTTTATTGGTAATTGGTTCTTGTACTTTTTTTTTCACATACATAGGAGGTCTTTATTTGCCCACTGTTTTTCAGCTCCCTAGTAAATCATTAGGTGATCTCTTCTGGTAAGTTACCAGTTTGGAATCTTGTTTTTTTGAAACACATATATATATATATATTNCACTGTTTTTCAGCTCCCTAGTAAATCATTAGGTGATCTCTTCTGGTAAGTTACCAGTTTGGAATCTTGTTTTTTTGAAACACATATATATATTTAAGGAAAGACCAAGGAGTGCAGTGGAGCAGCTGTGCCTTGCAGAAGGCTCACGGCCTCGAATGACTGTGGAGGAGCAGATGGAAAGAATAAAGAGACACCAACAAGCTTGTCTGAGAGAGAAGAGGAAAGGACTCAGTATTATTGGTGTTTCAGACCAGTCTCCTTCCCAGAGCTCGTCCTACGTCAGGGATAATCCATTCAAATTGGCACAGGTGGGTCCCACGGTGATCACGAGCTTTGATGTGTCCAGTTATAAAACAAAGGAGTTTATTTGAGACTGCCTGTAGAGTCACAGACACAAAAGGACAACCTTCATGCTTTCACCTAGTGATAGAAGCCACTTCTTTGCCTTTTTGGAAAACAATTTGCAACAAGTTCAAATCCCCATCCATTTGATTATGCACTGTGATGTTTGTTAACAGGGTGGGGTGTAATTTAGCAAACAACATGAAATTGCAAGGTTTGTGACTAAAAACAGGATCAGAGAGAATCATGGCTCAGTTTCTGTTGAAATGAAGTTGATGCCGATTTTTCTGCTGTGTAATATATTCAAACATCTGTAACATTTTTAGGTAGGAATGTGTATTTATGATCAGAGCTCCTAAGCTCTTCTGCTGTGGTGTTTGAGCCCATAAATACATTAAAGTAGAGCCCACACTTTTGTTTTCACTCATTCTTAAACTTGTTTGTTTGCCTTAAAGGTTTATTCGAGAGTAAAGGATGGGGAGAGAAGAGGAAGATATAACTGCTTGTCATTAACCAGGAAATATTATTCTGAATATATATCTAAAAAAACACCCAAACAAACAAACAAACTGCAAAAAGCTGAACCAAACCCAGATATAGGATAGTAGATATTAAGCAGCCTACTACTTTCTAGTATCAAGAATTAGTTTTCTTTTCCAGTAGCTTAATGGAGTTGTTTTTTTGGTTGGTTTTGGTTTGTTTGGGTTTTTATTCTGGCATATTTTTTTTCTTCAGACCACACTTTTTACTGACTTTTTTTTTATTATTTGCTTTTTCACTGGTATGGAAATGCCTTCTTTTTTTGTTTTGTAGGCATTTAAACATCTGATTTTCCAAAAGCAGATTAAATATATTGCAGTGTCAGGAAATCAGGTATTTCCAAAGACATTTTTGGTTTGCATTTTGGGTTGGTTTTTTTTCCCTCTCAGCATGATAAGCTGCTACAGAGCTATACAAAAGTTACTTTCTCTTCAAGAACTTTGCATCCGCAGAAGATTCTGAATTTCAGTTTTGCCTTTGCAATAGAGCATCTGTATTTGGGCTGACATCAGGAATGCTATATAGGAAGGGAGTTCCTACAAATATTTCTGTGATTAACGCTGCCTTTCTCGAGAAGAGGTCGTGCAAAGCAAAGCTTTGCAGATGTTTCTTTCAGTAATTTTTACAGAGGTGTTTAAGCTTTATCTCTTCCCTGTGGTATGGTTTCATACCTCAAGGCGAGGAAGCTGCAGTTGTCCGCATCATACCTGGGTGGCCAGCACAGGGGAGCAGAGTGGGGAAATGGGCCAAATCTGTGCCAGAACTCAGAATAATTCTGTTCATTTCACCATGTTCCTCAGTCTTCTCTGTGAAATCAGGGCTCTGATGAGAAATTTATAGAGTAAGTGAGAAGATCTCTGAATTGAATATTTAGCTAATAGTCCATGTTACAAAGTCACTTTTTCTATCACAACTTTAATTCTTCCAGAATGCTATCTGGCTAAAAGCCCCAGGATGAGGTGTTATGCTGAGTAATAGCTTTTATTTCTAAAAGCATAGTTTCTTTGTCTATTGATTTTTAGAAAAATGGTGCAGTGGCATTAACTGCTGGAAGTCTTTTCGACTGTGGTTTGGTTATTTAAGAATTGGAGGGGGAAAAGGATTTTATAAACGGCCTGCTGTGTAATTTTGAATTGATTACCATAATACAAAAGGAAGTTGCTTCGCAATTGTTGTTGGGACAAGCGTATGATAAGGGGTGCATACTTTAATTTAGGAGAGCCAACGACATTGATTTATGAACCGACTTACATGGGATTTCCTCTTAACAGAGTGCATGTGTTAGATCACAGGAATTCAGCCTCGAGGTTTACTGCTTCCATGGCTCCTATTTTTCTCAGCTCCAGTTCTTAGACGAGCCTCCCTTTGGGTCGGTTTGCCACTCTGCCAGTATAATGTTCGCGGTTCACAATCTTAAGTCACCTCTGCCATCCTTCCTCAAAATTTTTATATCGACTTATTCTCTGTGCAATGGATTTTTTTTTTTTTTTTTAAGGAGTAATTAATATCCTCTGCCATTATCAGATACTGTGTTGTCCTCTATTAAATCAGTTCACACCATAGGCTTGGAGGGATACCCAAGATAATTGGAGGAAGTGCATGCAGGTGCACTGTGAATTTTGAGCTGAAAGCAGATTTTTATCGATTTTTTTTCTTAAACCAGAGAAAGCAATTTTATAAAAAGAGTAGTGCTTATGAATGCAAGTAAGAATGTTACTAAGCTGGTGTGTGACTGAGCTAAATGTGAATGAAATTTCAGAAGATAAGGGTGACATTGAAATGCTGGAGAGGAAGGGGGGAGCAGAAAGTACAATAATCTTACAGACAAAGAAATGTTAGACAGGCTGAACTGTTTTGAAAGGTACAAATATGAGAAAATTCCAAGTCCTTAACAATTTCCATTTTCCTTACTGCATTGTGTGCTTAAGGTTTGTGTAAGTATTTTTTTAAATCACAGTCAGAGGACAGCACAAGGCTCAGAACTGAGACTGTGATAACTTTTGTAACAATCTGTCCATGCACCAATTTTGTTCTGCAGAATCGCAGAAAGGATGATACAGTATCCAGTAACATGAAGGAGTTGGAGAGCACCAGTAGGGAAAATAATTTGAAACAAAATAATGGAAGTCCTAGAGAAGAAATAGCACAACTAAAAAATGATGGAGAACAAGAACATAATTCAAGTTTTACTAAAGAGGTACAGAACTATTCCTCATTAAACTGTTCATCAGCTTATCTTGCAGTAAAAAAGTATTTTGAGACACACACACCAGAGTATGGGAAAATCAGCCAGTTCCTTTTGCTTGGAAAATAAAAGATTCCTTGTTGGATATATAGTATTCCATAGAGAATCACAAAATTTTATCAGATCTGTCTAAAGCTGAGACATTGAATTTTCTTGTATGTGGTCTTTAAACAATAATCTTGACATATTCATTGCTTAGCCTACCCCAGTGTAATTTTTGACAGCCATTTAATGTCTCTGAATTTTTGTTTGGTTGGCTATAGTGCATCAAAACAGTTTATAGAAAGCAGAATGAAGCTGGCACAACAAATTAGACATGGAAGTAGGCAGTAGCTGTACTTTAAGATATTTGTCACTGGTTTGATTTCTGCCTTGAAATAGTTTGAAACTCGCCTGGCAGGGAATTAATTTGGTGTTTCTGGTACTAAAGTGCCCTTAAAACTCAGCAAAACCAAACTGACTGTGAAGAATGGATTACTAGAGCTGCTTCTACATAATCACATCCTGCTTATAGTTTAACATTTCTTTAAAGTATTGTGTAGAGGTTTTTTCTTCTTCTGTATCTGTATTTCTCAGTTAATCATTGTTTGCTTTTCCTTTTCCTCACTTATTTTTTCCTTTTGTTTTCCTATTTCATATTTAGTTTTTTAAATATATATCTGATGGAGAATGGTATAAAATCAATAACTAATTTAATCATTATCCATTAAAAACACTTCCTTATTGAGAAGTTATTATTAACTGTTGCTTTGTTACATATACAAATATTTCAAAAGGAAGATTATGTAATACACTCAGATTGTTCATATGTGATCAGACCTTTAAGAGCAGCATTCAGTCTTATCAACAAAATATTGCAGTATCTGGAATCTCTGTTGGCACTGTGAAGAGAGGGATAGCACGAGAAAACAGGCAGGCTGCAATCCAAAGAGTTCAGATAAGTTCTGGAAGTTATTAAGTCAGGCCCTGCCCATGGACTCTGGTATAAGTTTTAGGATAACTTTATTAACCTGCATGGTATTGATAAAAATTTCTCAAGTTATGTAATTCTGAGTTACTAAGTATACATGATGGCAAAATTTGTCTGTTAATAAAACTGTTTCCTGGTACTGTATTTCTTATCTGCCACTTAGTGTGTGTTACAGCCTTTTGTTTCATGATTTCAATTTTTTTACAGCTGTCAAAAACTGATGATCTTTTATCAGATGCACATGTTGTATCTGACTCAAAAGAAGTGAGTAATGAAGAGAAAGCAGAAAAGAAAAATAAATTGGAAGAAACACAAGATGGTGATATAAGGTAAAAATCAAACAAGATGTTCAGGGGCTATTTTAAACTTGCATGTTGTATTTATTAGCTGAATGGAGCAAGCAACTGCCATAAATACTGAAAAGGTATATTTATATGGTTTTGAGTGGTTTACATATAGGGAAATCTAGTGAGAGGCTTAACTGCTGCAAGGGTTCAGTAAGAGGTGATGAGTTGATGGGTGAAGCAATGTTTATTTTCAAGTGTTGTCCCAGTTATAAACAGAATTCATTCATAATCTTTGTTTTGGCCTCCAAAATGTGTTTAATACTGTCAGTTCAAGCTTTGTATCAATTTATTATGAATGCTTCAGCCAGTGCTTCCATAGCATGCTCTTTATTGCTGATACTTAGGAGCAAACTAAACATCTTATTCTACACCTCCTGCTTTAATTTTTGCCTCACTACTTTGGAGAATTGCAGAATTAGAGGGATATTTCTCTCTAGGGATTCATAACTTTAGTGTAAGTTGCACTGCAGGTCCTAAGTGAGTTCTCACATTAGGTCATAACTTTGTCACAGGACCCTTCAGCAACAGGAAACTGCAGGAGTATATAAAGGAAAGGAATTAAATTCCAGGTGCCTTTTTAACAGTGTAACTACACGAAGTAGAAGGGTTTCAAAATGCCTGCTTAATTTATGCTACCCGGACTTGCAAGTTGCAACTTTTTTCTGTTAACAGGAGAAAATTAAATTATAGCTGCTATACTTAGTGGTTAACACCTGAAATTAAGTTAGAGCGAGTTCTAAACACTGTGCTTTTTTTCAGCAGTTTGCAGAGTGTGACCACAGTTGCAAACCACAAACCCAAAACCAGCTCAGAAGAAAGTGAAATACTTAGTGTTCAAGAACAAGAAGGGATTGTGTCTTCATTTGAATTAGCAGCACAGTCTTCAAAAGGAAATCAGGCAGCAGCAGGTATGGAAAAGAGTTTGACTGAAGCACAGCTTACACAGTACATATGTAAAACTTTATTTCATTTTTATTTTGTCTTTTGATGCTCTGAAACCCTTGTGAATTGAAAGTGCTGAGCTAGTCTACATGTGAAGTGTACAGTTTTAAAACGTAGAGAAAAATAGGTTCCCAGTGGATAGCTACAGAAATTCCATTTTTCTGAGGTTTTAATATAGCTTTTATAGCTGCTAATTCAGGGATTTAAATAACTATTGCCAGAAAGTGAGTCATACCGTAGTTGTTGGTTGGAGCAAATCCTTCCTTTTTCATCTCAGTCCTGGATATATATAGATTTTTTACCATTGCTCCCTGCTGCTGAGTGGCCTTACATATGCCCAAGATTGTGGAATCATTGGGAGTTTCCAGTATTTTCAACTAGCAAATAAAAGACCCCATTTTGGTCATGTTTTGAGAAGTAAGAAAGATGAAGAAACAGAAAACACCGCCTGACTGGTACAGTGACTGGTGGTGGACTATTTTGCAAGAAAAGAAAACTGGAATAAGGCAAAAGTGTATGCAAAGAAAGAAGAAAAGAGGGGAGTGAGTAGGGGAAGAGGAAGGGAGAAGACAGAATTCAAGACATTATTAGGATATTTGCTGATGGGAATGGTTAAGTAAGCCAAATGGTTCAACTTATGGATATAAAAGATGATCTGGACCTTTGTAGTGCAGTCAGCAATCCTTTCTGTGACTTGATAATCAAAACCAGAACTTGTATGTACGTTTTGTACTGCTCAGCAGAATGAAAAAGCTTAGTTAATCTGAGCTGGGATATGAAGGTGGGTCTGGGCCTATCCCAACTACTTAAATTTTACTTTTTTTCCCTCTCTTTCTTGGCAACATAAAACATCAGCATTCATGTGTTTGCTGTTCTACTAGTTACTTCTAAGCCTTATTAAGGATCAGCTATGCTGTCCCTTGAAGCTGTGCTTTTCGTGCTGATCAGAATTTAAGTCTTTACTTGTGTAGCTTTCATTTGTTTCTGCTTATGTTTACCATGGCGTGAAATGGTGATTTTCAAGCTTATCTTTATTATGGCTTCTGTAACTTGTATTCTTATTTATTTTGCTGTATGACTTGCAGTGAAAAGTTTGCCTTCTTCACCAGAATCGTCCTTGTCACCAGCTCCATCCACACAGACACAGCTCACAGAAGGATCACATTTCATGTGTGTATAGTTACAGAGAAGTACGTTCTTTTTTTCCCACCCCTCCTGTTCCTAATATTCTTCCAGGTATTTGCATTCTGTTATTTTTGTGAGAAACATCTGTAGCCAGGACTCAGCAAGACAGAGTTATGTGCAGTGTTGAATATAAATTAGCCAGAAAACAAACAAATTCGTGTGTTGATTTGCTTGCAAGGAGTGCGTTCTCTATCCAGCTACAAAGAGAAAGGGCTGATTGGTTTATCAAGCGTGTTCTCCACAACTGGCAGGGTAATAGCCCTTGGAATTACATGAGAGGCCTAAGCTGTTACAAAACTGGGAGTTAAGGCATGAGCATCACTGCACAGGTGCAAATGAGTCTTGATGCCTCAGTCAGGGTAATGGGCAAAGTGGGCAACCAGAGCTCAGACTTAGTGATGCACAGGAGGGAGTGGGCTAATGGCCTGCAGAATTTATGGCTTAAGACATTTTTTTTTTTCTTTCTATAGAGAAAGCCCTACACAGCTGCTCTTTCCTGTCATAGTGGGTGATTGCTTCTAGGAATCAAGTTAGAAAGCATGAGTTAGGCTAGATTTACACGTTCCTACCTGTGGTGTTACCCTCTTAATGAATGGCAATGGAAATATAAAGTATATGTTTGTTTAGACAAGTGCTTAACAAAATTAGAAGGGTATCAGTGTGAATGCTTCAGCACTTTACCAGCATTTAAATCAATCCACATTTCTTTGTTGTCAGGAAGTGTCTGTTTACATAAGCTTTCTACCAAAAGAATGAGCTTTGTTTCAATGGCAATGTTAAATTCCATAGCTAATGTAACCTAAGAAACCTCTAAAATCAAGAACATTTTAAAATTGAGACATTTGCAGTCATTTAGCATCAGGAGATCTGAAAATGCATTTTTTTTTTTGTTTACTGTCCCAGTCTCCATTGCCAAGGTTTCATCGTAGGAAAATTAGACTTACTAGTCATCACAGAGACCTTTCATACATGAACTAGGGCAAGAAACTGTTTATACTCTTTTAAAGAAAGGAAAATTATTTTAGTATTTTCTCCTTTTGAGAAAGTGGAAAATGCCATCTTCACATTCACTGCTCCTGCCTTCCTGATGGGTGTGGTCTGGCATGATTAGATTTAGCTTGAATTTTTTGTACTTTTATTCAAAATTTTTATTACGGAACTGTTTAAAAAAAATGGCTGTGACTTTCCTTCTGGAAGTACTGATTTGTGTTAATGCTTTTCAGGTTCAGTGTGTAAATATACACACATTTATCATGCATCTCCTTTTTAAAGAGGGCAAACATTCCCCCATCGGCTGAGTTTTGGGTCAGTAATGAAAGTGAAACTGCACTGCCGGATTCTGTCCATAGGCACAGGGCACCTGTCAGGAAGGGGGGAGCAACCAGAAATCTATCACCAATTGCATTAAGCTGATTTCAGCTCACATGATCAGATCAGCGAATTCATTTTCTTTAGGATTTATGCTAAATAAAATAGAAATAAATAGGAAAAGGGAAGGCGCTCACTTAGTGATCTGCCCTGTCACTTAAAGCCCAAGGCTTGGCCCCCCTGGCGAGGTGTATCCCCACAGGTGGAGCGTTTCTGTGTTCAGGACAATTCTACCCTCTGCAGCCTCTAAAGAGGCTTTAATTGCCTGTGACAGAATGGTCCATCTGGGATGGCACTTGCCAGTCTGATGCTGTGCTTGCACATGCCTCACCGTGGTGGAGAAAGGATTCCAGAACTTCAAACACAGCCCTTGTGGCTGTTTAGTGTTTGGATTGAGTTGGGGAAAGCTCTTAACTATGTGCAGGTACATTCCACATTGCTGCATTCGATGCCTCTGTTGATTGTTTCCTTGGAGTTCCAAAACAAATTCATGCCGTGAGCTGGGCTTAGCATACAAAGGAGATGGATGAAGCTTAGTGCCCTTTACCTTCTGGGGCTGTGGTTCCAGTATTCCAGTGCTTTGCTGAGAGATTCTGGCACATCTTTTAACGTACAGGAATTCAGCATCCCTTATTTTCAAGAAGTCTAACGTGGCAAGGGGAACTTTCAAGCTGTAGGATCAGCCCTGTTCATATGCAACCAAATTATTCAGGCAGCATCTGGAAAATGTATAGTAGATGTCAGGGAATGAAGAGGTAATACCTATATTTGGCTTTTACAGTCAATTAGAAAAATGATACTCTTGGCACGATGCCGGGGGAATTTGCCGTAAGAAATTGGTGGCACAGGATATTGTAGGACTAAGGAGAAACCCCTTAACACAAGGCTCCTTTTTTGTCCCAGCCCTTATTTTGCAGAGACAAATCTCTGTGTGTACCACTAACACTGTTAGATTTTAAGCATTGCATTTTCACTGAGTAATGGAGGGATAATGGAATTTTATACAGCACCTGGATTCAAAGCTCGGGAATGTTTTTACCGATGAACTGTTAAAAGCTATTTATAGAAGTCCTTGCAGCAATTACCACAATACAGCAAGCTCTGGGTGGAGCACTTGAACTACGCTGCGGGTACAGTGTAGCAGCTCAGTAATTGTGCATCCCTCTTCAAAATGTGCCTGTCTTTTCTAAGACCAGTTGGGATCTTTGCTATTATTACTGGTTTTAGGTGAAGAGTATTTGGAGGTGACCATGTGTAACAGGATAAAACTCTTGAGAGTAAACAGACTTGCATTCAGAGTGGTGTAAATGTGAAAAAAAAATCTTGGTTTTGCTTCTTGCTGTTGAAATATCTTGACAGCGGTATTATTCATCAGGAAAACAGATTTTGGAAACAACTGATTTCTGAGATACTTTATTATGTTCTACACCTCCATTGCTAGGATGAGGTCAGGAATTCTTTGCTGTGTTTAATCCCCTGAGTCCTTTAGACAATACTCTGTTGCTAAAATAGAGTAACGTAATCTGTGTCTGTCTTTCAGCACTAACGGCTTCTGTTGAAACAATTCATGCCTGAGATGTATGGACCTGACCTATGAAAATATGAGAAGATATTGTACAGTATATTTTAAATCTATGAAATTCATAGTTCTGATGCTTTTGGCCACAGAGCATCGTTTTATCACTTCCTGGAAAATGTTTATTCCAAGAGAGCTTTAAATGGCCCACGTGTACACTCAACAACCTTCAGATTGTTCTCCTGATACCAGCTTGCTGCTACGATTTCTGTGCACATAAAATAAAGGCTCTTTTTAATGTGCAGCCTACAGTCAGAACTTTATTTGCTCTTCTTCAGAATTTAATGTTCTTTTAATTATGGACCATATAAGTTTACTTTTTTTGCTTCTTTTAGATGCATAACCCGGTTAATTTTACATATCACCACTAAACCTTGTTTTACACTTTTTAAACATTACAATTTATTGTTTTAACAATTTATTTGTAAAATTTTTATATATATATACATATAGATATATTTAAAATGTGCCATTTTTATTATTGCTTAGTAAAAGATGTCCTGTTTCTGCTGTAATGATTTCTTGGTCAGGTTGCAATGTCAGCAGTTACTGCCACACTTCTGTCAGCGTAGACATTAATGTTAGTGGTTACTTTTTCTTGACTAAAATGGAGTGTAGGTATTTTGAGGTACTGGGCTTTTCCTTCATGGGGTTAGGGTGTGTACAGCAATAAGCAGGTTTTCAATCCAGTACTTAGTTTGTGTACAAATGTAATTATGTTCATTGTGTATATATTATACAATGAGCACATACGATGTAAGTATAAGAAGCCACTTATTATTGTTCAAATACGAATGTTCATATCCCATTTCTTTTATATCATATTAAATAAATGTTGATGTTCTTAAGGACCTGTATGGTTAGTATTTCTTCCAGCAAACAGGTGTCACACTGTGTTCCACCTTTTGATGTGGGGAATGCAACAATTCCTACCCCATTGGCAACATCACCTGTCAACCAGAGTAGCAGTGATAGACTCTTAAGAGATCCCAGTCTTCCTCTTCGGGAAAGAATTAAGGCTGCAGCACAGAACAAAACAGACAACCTGAGACTGAGATGCAAGAAATACAGGTTCAGCTCCTGGCTCTCCCAGACCTGTGTTGTGATACTGGAATAATCACTTAGTCATTCTGTGCCTCCATTCCCTGCCTGTTTACACGGGAGGTAATAGCCTGTCTTAGTGGGGTGTGGTGAGCAGTAATTCAATATTTGCAAACACTGATTGCCAAGTTCAGTGGGGTTAAGGAGAGAAGTGTGATGATTCCTGGAGGCTTTGGCATCTGCATAGCATCTTCCAGAAACTGAAAGAAAACCTGAAATAATTTGTCAGGTGTTGTCACACTACAGATGTTCCCAGCTTCGCTGCTCCGTCTCGCACAGCTGCCTGAATTTGCTTGAGACAAAAGAGGTTTAGAAAAGAAGGATGAGAAATGAAAATATTTCAGGGAAAGCTTTTGAATCTAGGATGTAAAGCTAAGGAATCTTTTGCAGGTTCAGGCAACTGCTGTGTGCTTCAGTGCATGTGTGTGCCATAAGTGGTAAGGCAAGTTTCACAGGAAGGCAGCTGCCAGCTCCTGTTGTGCTTTTTTTATCACACAAATCATATCCTGATCAAGTTAATATTGCTGTTCTAGAGACTGTATAATTCATTGTGCTTTTCCATAGAGGAGTGCTTGATACTGTCACACAGCTTGGAATGACTTTACCATTGCCCCCCTCCCCAAGTAGGAGTTTGTGTTTGTTGGATTCTTCTGGCACTCCCAGCTCTGCTGCCAGTTCTTCCTGGTGCTCTTTGCCACAAAGACACAGAGTATGTTGTCTGGCTACCTGTTGTTCTGCCATTTTCTCTGAAAAGTGAAAAAATAGGGATCAGAATTCAGCAGCAGAGCCTGGAGGGCCATAGTGAAAGAGGTGGCTGAATGAAAGGTGAATCATGATGCAGGCAGACAGCATCCACCTGAAAAGTTACCACATCGCCCTCCTTTTTTGGAACAGCAGCCCCAAATTAGTGCATCCTCCCATCCAAAAGACAGAGGAAAGAAGAGGAGTGTGATTTTTATTGCTCAACCAGCCAAGGCTTAAGTTCAGTGGCATCACTGGAACACCTGAGGCAAAGCAAATAGGACACACCCTGTTCTCTCCCTAACCCTTCTAGAGAGAGCTGTTTGCTGTCAAGTTTTGCAATCTCTTTCTGCTCTTGCTGCCAAGAAAAGAATTGCAACCAATAAAGGAAGGAATGACTAAGTGATTTTTGGACATTTATCAATGTTGCCTGTGTCTGAAGCAGTTGTTGGTTTGGTGTATCTGCGAGGAACCTGCAGTTTATAAAGGAGCTGGGCAAGGGGAGGGAGAATGAGCAAGTTTTGGTGATAGAACTGTTGGCAAAGATGGCAGAGGTAAATGATGCAGGAATGTAGTAATGATCATAGACTATAATTTCACTTCCTGTGGGCACTTGCTGCAAAGACTTGGCGTTTCATTGGGTGCTCTATTTTTTGTCTTATGGAAAAAAAATAATAAAATGTTTGGCTTTGTGTTATCACAGAGCATCTACTGTTTCTTACCTCATCAGAATAACTCATCCCAGTGATCACACTCCTGAGATATAGAAGTATCAGAATACTGATATGGTCAGCCTTCAAACATCTATTTTAAGTTTGTATCTAGGATATTTTTATATTTCTGACTGATTGCTTTATTGGCTATTGCACTGACACTTGTATATATGGAACGTGCTTTTTTTCGAAAGCAGGAGTCCTTAGGAATAATGCAACACATTCTCTACAGATGTTCATGCTTTTCAGAACCAATTACATCTATTTTTGTCTTTTGTTCCCCATTTGCATTGTTCCAAGGCTACTAGAGAATGTGATTCTTCGAAGTCCCTTAATAAAGTGACATTACTCAAAAAGTTACAGTTGGTGTCTTGGCAGTTTTTGTATGGTGTGGACTGGCTCAAAGGGAAAGACCTCACCAGGCAGCTGAAACCCAAACCTTGTTTGTGTTAGTACTGAGGTGGAAAAAGTAGTCTTCAGTTCACATTTCCTCAGAAATACGTGTCACAAAATGAATCCAATAAGGTTCTGTTTTCAGGAAATCAGAAAAAAAAATTTACATATTTCTATCTAAATTACATTAATTGGACAGTCTTTGACAAGATTCTTATCCACCCTGTTGGATCCACTAGGTGTACCGGAGTGCATACATGAAAAACATTAACGAGTTACTCTGTCAGTAATAGATTTATTAAATTCTCCAGGACTTAGAGTGGTGGCTTAAGTTGTATCCTGGTTGAGTAAAGCAGCAGAATAGAAGACGGTTAATCAGTGATGCTGCTGGATAAGTCTTACCTCAAACTTTTCGTTATATTTTAAAGATAAGGTGGAGGGGTTTTATTTTTCCTTTTCTAATAAACCATAAGTAGCACTCACTCAGATCGAAGAAATGGCTCATCGTGTCATTTCTACACATTACTGTTTTGTTCCTGTGATCCTGGATTGTGCTGTATTTATTTTCTGAAGTTATCCTAGGGTAGTTTAATCTTATTTCAGTTTGAATCCTAAGTTAAAATGTTATTTTCCGTCCTTTAGAAAGTTGACATTTAAACGGCCGATAAACAAATTGCCTGTACCTGGCATTAATAATATATCTGAAACAACTTAATCTAACTATTTAAAGGATGCACATGGAGATAACAAAGCAACATCTGGCCTTCATTTCTTCTAAAGAACATTATATGTGCTTGCTGGTATATCCTAGGAGCTGTTTGGCTTGTCCGTATGGTAACACTGAAGAAGCTGCTACAAAATAGACTGGAATATACTGATGGCTGCAAACAAATGCCTGACCCAAAATGAAGGCTAAAAGCAGCTGCTTTCTGAACTTGATACGCACAGCTTGTTACCCAGCTGTTCCAGATGTGTCAGCATTCAAATGTTACTTGTGGAATGAAGGTTTTGTTACTTTTTTTTTTTTTTTTTTTGTGGTGTTTCTTCATTCTGTGGTATGCCAAAGAAAATGTTTTTAAGGTCTGTCTAAATATCATCTGGCTGCTGTGGTGAAACTGCAAGCAACTCTTAAGTGCAGCTCTGGGTAAGTGACATCAGCACAGAGGTTGCTAATTGCCTCATGTGGCAGTGTGGCTAGGGATGTGTTTAAGAACACTTATTTAGGCTGGATTAGGTTCTGTTTGGGATAAAAGTAAAGCTATAAGCAAATGGTGCTGTTTCCAATGGACTGCTGTAGAGTGTATCTGGACAAAACCAGATGTGGGATCATTAACTTCTTTATTACTGAAACCAAATCGAAAATAAGGAATTAATTTTTTCTTTTTGTCAAATTCTATCCAGATCCCCGTTCCGTGGAACGGGAATACTTCAAAGTATTTCAGACTAAAAATGGAAACACCCTCTTGCTCTTTTGAAGGTGAAATGAGTACTGAAAAAAAAAAAAAAAAAAAAAAAAAAAAAAAAAAAAAAAAAAAAAGAAACCTAAGTTTTATAAAAAAATTTATAAAAA
>VZTE01007282.1:1369402-1383642 GCA_013397775.1 Eulacestoma nigropectus
AAAAAAAAAAAAAAAAGGTGGACTCTGCATGTTTAACTAAGATTTACTTACAGCCTCAAGGTTTGGTCAATGAAAACTTTCAGGAAAATACCTCATCCTCATCTGTTGTCATCTGGTCATTTTTGTGCGTCACAGTGAAGTGGCTGGTACTGTCCTGGACTCTCTTCTGCATCTTTAAACCCATTAAAGCCCAGTGTGTAAAATATTCTGCATTCCTTATGTGGAGAAAAACTGCCTTATCCACACCCCAGCTGTCTGTCCCTACAAGAGCAACTGAATCCAAGCAATCGGTTTCTTGCTTGAGTGGTGAAAATCTGCAGATGCTTATCATCCTGAAAGATTGAGTCAAAGCATATCATGAGAGACACCCAACATTTCCAAGTAACTTGCATGTGAATCTCCCTTATTTTCAGCCATGGATTCTATTTAGGAAAAAAAAAATTTCTAAGTAATAGTCACATTACTAGAAATAAAAGAATTAGTAGGTACAAGCAAATACATAAGAATTTGTTTGAGAAAATTGTCATTAATTGAAAATACATTCAAAAGCAATTGAGGGGGGGAAAAGGCTGCAAAATTCAGCAATTCAACTCATAAATCACCTCTTCACAATATGAATTTCTGGTGAGCCTTGACACTGATTACACATGTAGTTGACTGCTTCATACTGTGCAGCTTTCTTCTTGGTAAATTCCCAAGTCAGCAAGAACATGGAGGCTGTTTCAGATGTTTTAGCTTTAAAGAAGAATGGGGTTTTATTTCTTTTTTTTTTTCGTATGCTCATCCACCAGTCTAGGAAGCAGCTGTTAATGGCTGTTGGGCTCACACTTTTTATACACTGAAATGGTCATATCTAGACAGAGGGGAAAAAAAGCTGAACTTTTTGGTGAATGTTCTCTGATGCTGGTGACTGCTGCTATTTTGTGTTTGGTTTTTGGCTACCTGGAGAATGTCTCAGAGCGTTTGTACATGCAAGGGCTGGTACTGCACAGAAGCCATCGTGTAGGAGAGTCAGGTCTAGCTGAAAGTGTCATTTTGTGAGCAGGTAAATTGCCTGGAAACCAAAATCACCTTTGAATAACATTCTTGGCTGTTTTCTTAGCCTATGCCAACAGACCCATGATATTTTGTAACTACTGTTCCTACAGGTATATTGTGCCTACAAATAGTAAATATTTTTAATAAAGACAAAGTGCCTGGATAATGTGTGAAATCCTGATCACCATTTACAAGGTAGCAGCTACAAATTAATGAACCAGCCTCAGCCATTTAGGAGATTGCCTTAGTGAAGAGGAACTGGTTAATACTCATGGACTAAAACATTGGGAAAACCATACTTGCTTATTTAAGCTGATCCTTTGGAGTATTGGGGGGATAACTACTCTGACCTCACAGCTTTTATTTTAAAACTTTTCTTTCATGATCTTAAAGCTATTCCATTCTGTGTGATCAGCTAAATATAACCTAGCTAAGCTCCACTTCATTTCCATCATCCAGATTTTAGGACAAGGAAGAACAGAGGTCACGACATTTTGATCATTTTTCCCCTCATTAAAATCTCGTGGACCCCAAGGAGCAGAGCTGGGTCATGTTTGTGAAAGGTGGGACTATAAAGCCTTGCTGTGAGCCATGCGTGTTTCACAGAAGTGCTCCACACGGATTCCCGTCCATCCTTCCCTAGCTGCCGGTTCCAGGCTGGAGCACTGCAGTTATTTCACCTGTGAACAGAATCCCTAACTTTTACAACATTTCCAATCAATTAATCCTAGGCGGTCTGTGAAGTCTTAAGATCTCTACAGCTGATGGCTCCGAACTCTTAAGAAGATGACAGTGTACAGGAGTGAATCCTAGTTAAAGCTTTAGCGCTGCAGACTCTCTAGGCAATTCCCAAACCCTTGGGTGCTGTGCCTGCATCTTTGAGTGCAGCAAACCAGATTTCTGTTCAGTTGAATGGATTGCCCCCTCCAACAAATGCTGAGGAGCTGTTGATTTTAAGGATGCCCAGCAAGCTGGATTTGTGTTTTGGAAAGGGCTGCTGGCGATCAGTATTCCTGCAAGAGGAGGCTTTCCCTCCCCCTGCCCCGCAGCCCTCCCTTTCTCCTGCAGCTGGCGGTAGGCACGGACTCGCTGGCTTGGGCTGGAAAAACACCGCTATTACCTGTTGGCCTTGATGCAGAAGCAGCCAAGCTTCCTTCCAGTGTCTGCCCTGGGCAGATAAGTTGTGTTAATGGGGAAGCAGGAGATGAAGGGCACGGATGTTAGCAGTGCAAGTTCAAGTGCTCACCCAGAATGAGAACAAAGTTAAGCCCGGCTGCAGCTGCTGCTGCTGCTTTCCCACTGCAGCTTCCCTCCTTTTCCCTCTCTGCCTGGCCCTTTGTCCTCACGGCGTGGTTGCCATTGTGTGGGAGTTTTAAGGGATGAAAGCGAGCGATCGCTGATGGGTGACATGATAGTGCTTTAAATGGGAATGCAGATTGCTCCCAATACCGCGCGATGGAGCAACGCGGACAAAGCAAGTGGCGGCAGCACAATAGGCTTAGGATGATGGCCATGGCCAGGAGTGACTGACAAAAGGAACAAATACCAAGATGAGTTTTAAAAAATGTCCAGGACTGCCAGAGACCCCGTGGTCTGAGAAACTCTGTAACTGTGCAAGCTGTCCAGATGTGGCGGACTGCAGCTGACCTGTCATCTCAGTAATACCGAGTATCCCTTTCCCTTCCTTCTGGGAATCTGGGTGCTGAGCACGCGCAGGAAATCGGGGATTACAAACTTGTCTGAACTTTTCACTGCCAGACATTAACATGCGGATGCAGCAGCCTGTATGTAAATGATGTTATCTGAGCTGTTTTATGCATGTGTTTCCAGGAAAAGAAAGGAGATTATTTCATTGTGTGAACTAATTACCTGCGAAGAAAAAATTTAGAGCCTTTTTAATGTTAATGCCAGGCTGTATTTTTATTAACCTTCCTACTCAAGGATGCAGCCTTGTGTGTTTATTGTGTATTTTCAAATGTTAAGGACTTGATCCTTTAACCTAAATGAAAGAAGTTCTTGATACGACTTGGCATGAACAGGTTTTTTTGCAAGGTTGCAGCCACATCTCAGAGCCTTCCTTTGCCCAAAAAATGGGGTTGCTTCACCAAATGGAAAGACAAAGTGACTTTTAAGTGTCGTGGAATTGCTGCTTAATGGTGCACAGCAACAATTAAATTTAAAAAGGGGACAATCATATTACACTGGAACTATAAGACAAATTATTGCAGAAGAGAGAAAATGTGTTCTTGGCCTAACCTGCAGTTGGGCATAACCAGGGCAACAGAATTTGTGTTGATGCAGCAGATCTGAGCTCAGATGGGAACAGCCCTTTTGATTTCAGGTGGACAGACTGCATGATTTAAAGTTCAACATGCTCACACTGCAAACATTATGATACAGGAGAGAATTTGTGCAAGAATCTGATCTCTTGTGGTTCCTACATCTCAGAGGAAATTCTGCATGTTGCTTATTAATAGTATAATTAGATAAGGGAGGAGGGGAGTAACTTTCAAATGCTTTGTGTTTCAATATGTATATGGCTTTTAAACCAGCATTTATTTTGTCATACTTTGTTAAGCATGATATAAACTGAGTTATTGAACATAAGCTGATGAGAATATGTTGCATGCCATGGAAATGAATATGCATGCAATATGCCAAAAGAAGTTACCATAGTACAGTGCAGGTGGTGGACTGAGACCACTTACTGCAATATAAGAAAGTCCCAAAATCTGACTGTATCAATATGCCAAAGACTTCCAAAATATGTACTGTTATAAAAAATCTGAAAGACAAGTGGCTCACGGACATTGGTCCAGCACTTAATTTATGTTTTCTTGAGGATGGTGAGGAGAATGTAAATTTATTTTCTGTAAAGTCCCATTTTAAATTGGCTGCTTTGCTTCCTCTCTACATGAAACTTGGGCTTGAGAAACTGGGATGTGAACGTGTCTGAGGCACTTTTGTGTAAGATCAGGTTCTCAAGATAGCAGGGAGAACAGAAACCATGGCCTGAAGTGGTGCCAAAGGATTTTCCTTGGAAGAAACAAGGCAGAAGTAGGTCATCGCTCTCTACAGAGCTGATACCTTAATGCTTTCAGTGCCTGAGTTACACTTCTATGATACATCTCTCTTTGTTGTACCTCTTATGCACTAGCACAACCTAAATCAAATAGTTTCCTCAGTTTAAGAGTCCCCACTTTTATGTGAAGACATGTAGGCATGGATTGTAAGATTCACCACATTTAAAATCAGCTCTTTTTCACTTTGCTCTAAAGAGTTTCCCATATTTTCCAGGCTTTAAATAGCTGAATCCACTTTTCACCAAGATGAAACAAATACTTAGCATTGCCAAACCCAGACAGAAATGCAACTGCAAAGATGATGGTTCTGATAAATTATCCAGTTAAATGCAATATAAAGCCAAACTGCTGCTACTATAGGCCTCTAGCAACAGCTTGCTAAGAATACATAGCGCCCCTTTTCCTACTATAACTTAAGTATTATAGTAGGTTGTTTTGGGGCACTGATCTGCTTAGAAAAAGTACTGGATAGTATTTGTTTCTTGAACACAGTTTGCATGTGCCACTAGGCAAAAATCATCAAGCACATAATGTTCACCTTGACTGAAAAGAAAGCAGTTTTAAAAGACTGACTAGATTCAGAAGCACCATGTCATTAAAAGTCAGGCCCATCCCTGTTGAGAACACTCCATGTGTGGGTTTAACAGCAGCTTTCACTGGAAGGCTTCAAAGACAAACAACTTCACCTCAGAGCAGTCCTGGGAAAGAGATTCTCTTATGCATATCCTAACCA
The DNA here is from genome assembly GCA_013397775.1 of Eulacestoma nigropectus. NCBI lineage: Eukaryota > Metazoa > Chordata > Aves > Passeriformes > Eulacestoma > Eulacestoma nigropectus. The sequence continues at coordinate 1,374,257 of VZTE01007282.1, forward strand.
TGCCCAAATTGCTGCGTAACAACATGCTAAAATGCTTTGTCCACCCCTGTGCAGTCAGTTGTTTGGAGAATCTGGGAGCAACTGAGCTGGGAATAGAATTCAGGAGAGGAGAATCACTGCTTTGCCTATTAGAAGACACGCAGGGTATCCATAGGGCACATCATCAGGGCATTGAACTAATTCAGGATCTAGGTCTCCCAATTCTGCCACATATTCCAGGCTTCCTGAGAGAGTGGAACTCTGAACTGCTGAAATTTTGAATGGCAGGGTCACAGTGCAACTTAGGCTCTCCTGTGTGGTAGGGGCCAAGTCCTCACCTACTAGCAGCCGTCAATAATATCAGGATATCAGGATTTGCTGTGAGTTCCTCAAAATTCCTCAGTTCCCCAGCTGTCAGTTTGATAGTCTGGCCCCAATGAAGTCAATGTGAATTTTGTAATCAATACCAGATATGCAAAACCAGAGAAAGTTTCAGACAAAGCTTGTAAAATTCATCTGAGAGCACACGTCTCTGATCATTTAGTTTGCAATAGAGGTGGCTGTTGCAAGATTGGATGTAAAGCTCTCGATCTCAGTTTTCATTCCATCAGTGATAACCACTGGGGGCATAATGCAAGTTTCCAAATGCTCTCATTTCCCACTGCTTCAAATAAGCAGCATCAGAACTCCATCAGTGTGCACAGCCAAAAAGACCTTACTTTCTCTTCCCTTGTCTAAATTATGAGGATCTCACCTATGCAACAACCATTTTTAGTCATTTCTGTAAAATAAAACTTCACTGGGAATGGAAGAGTCTCGTAGTTCTCCCAAAACTGGTGTCTGTGGGGCTTACAGGGGGCAGTTGGCACAGACAGCAGGCTGCCTAACTCAGTGTGAAAGACAATGCATTACTTGGGTTGGAGTGGCCAGAGCTGACCAGCTAACAGTCCACCTTTGTCAAGGGTATGACCCCAAGGAGCAGATCCTGCCACAGAAATCCTCAGCCTCTTGCCCCAGAGCTGCCAGGCAAACACCAGAGCACACAGACACGCTGGTCCCTCACACTGAGGATACAGGAGTGGCAGACATTACATCGATGGAGTTGGACTGCAGAATGTGCTGGTATTTGATTAGGTTTTTTACAGGTTACTGCTGCCTTCAGCATGGCATTTTTGTGGCAAAAGGGAGTGCAAGAAGGCTGGGTGCTGTCCTTGTTAAACCAGAGAGTGAAACAGAAGGTGTGGGGAGTATTGAAGTGGGAGGAGGGGTGCAGGAGAGATCAATTTTTGCCAGATTGCAACTATATTCCAGCTTCAGAGGCCAAGAGTGGGGAAGTTTGCAGAGTAAAACCACAGAGGTTTGACAAGCAGGCATTCCCCTGGCTCTGCTGTCAGCACGCAGACAGGCAGCACAGTTCCTTTGGCACAGAATTGCTGCAGTGAGCTGATGAAGATCTTTTCAGTCCCTGGGCTTCCCAGTGCTGTCATGACAACAGCTACTTTCTCCGTCCTGCTGAAACCCCTTTTCACATTCAGTGAATGCCACTCACAGAAAAGTAGGTTGTTCTCATCAGTCTCCCTCTCTCCCTCTCTCAGATTTGATTGATTGAGAATAGGGAGGGCTGCTGTACTTCTACAAGCTTGGCTTATTTTCCATGAACATCATGGATCCTTCGTCTTACAGGAAAGGTTTGAGGAGTTATGAATAGCAAACGGTGTTTTAATAGCTCAGAAGACAAATACACTATCTGTAATAAACATTTGTCATTAGTGGCAAATGACAATGAAGTCATCCTGCTGGTTTTGTAATTGTTAAATTAGTTTTGATTAATTTGAGTATGACTTCTGCTGTTCAGTGACTGCCCTAATAACGGCAATTCAAGTCTTTGGATGCAAATCTGAACTTTTATGAAATTCATGTGTTTGCTTGTGCTCAAGCCTACCAAATAATACATTCTATTTAAATAAACTAATTCTGTATCTCTCTAGTTGTTTGATAAACTTCCCATGACCTCAATTTTTCTCGTAACATAAGCAGAGCAGTGGGGAGAGAAGATGAATTGTCCAGCTGTTAAGGTTCTGGGAAATCTGGACTTTGACACCTTCTCCAAGATAGTATCTTGCCCAAGGCTGGCCAGAGTGTGTGATAAATGCCTCTCCTAAGGATAACCTCTCTCCCTGAAGTCTCTAGCATGCCAAGATCTGGCAATCATGGAAAACACGTAATCTCACTTGCTTGTCATTTCTAATCTCACGGGATGTAGCAGGACCCTAAATTTGTCATCCGCGCTATCGTGGGAATTCTGAATGGAGCCATCAGTCTTTCAGGCTGCATCCAAACCTGCCTGCAGGGACTCAGTGCTCGGTCCCAGTCACGCAGCTCAACTCAGCTGCTGTGGCTCCCAACCGGGACTCTCTTCCCATCTTTACAAAGCCTGGTGCAAGGCAGGAGTGGTGTGAATATGATTTTCATCCCCACGTCAGGCTGCAGCAAAGCCAGGGTATGTGGTGATATTTGGGAACCCAGAAAAATACTTACTGGCTTTGCAGATTTAGCAGTGCCTGTGTCTCTGCGTAACACAGGAATGATATCTCAGTTTTACAGAATCACAGAAAAGTTAAGGTTGGAAGGCACCTCAGGAGATCATGGAGTCCAAGCCCCCCTGCTCCAAGCAGCAACAGCAGGAACAGGCTGCTCAGGACCATGTCCAGGTGTGGTTTGAATATCTTCATGAACAGCAATGCCACCACCTCTCTGGGCAACCTTTTCCACTGCTTGAAAGTGAAAAAGTTTCTTCTTATGTTTAAATAGGATTAGTTTTCCGCATCTCTGTTCGTGACCATTGACTCTTACCCTTACCAGATACCGCTAAGTCTGGCTCCATTTTCTTTACTTCCCCTCTCAGATCCCCTCTTGATAAGATCCCCCTGAGCCTTCACTTTTCGGGGCTGAACAGTCTCAGCTCTCTCAGCCTCTCCTCATCTGACAAGCTCCACTCCCTTAATTATCTTCAGGGCCCGTTGCTGGGCCCACCACAGCATGTTCTGGGAAGCTGAGAACTGTGGTTGGAAGAACGTGTTCACAAGAGCTTGATCTTGGAACGACAAGAGATTCTTTCAAGAAAAGAGGAAAAAAAAAAAAGCGCACAAACTTTATAACTAGATTTCTGCAAGGGGATTTTCATTTACATTTTATGAAACATTAATTTAAAGAAATCTAAAACCGTTCTATGGGAAACCCATATTCTGCTTATCACCACAAATTGAAGAAGGAGAGTTACCACAAGCTGAGGAAGGGAGTTTTAAAGTAATCTTAGAACGTAGAAAAGCTGTTGTAAACTTGTACTCCTTCCAAGCTGTGATTTGTATTTAATTAACATTCAATTAATTATGCATTTCTGTTTGGTTGTAATGGTTACACACCGGTTTTGCAACATGCAAATCTTGATTACTTTTATGGTTTTTGAAAAGAATTTCCATGTGTGCAAAAAAGCCTCTGCTCCTGACTTCAAATCTATATTTTTAGGGGGGAAAAAAGGGATTTACTGCCTAGTGTGCTTATGCAGAATTGCCCCCTCAGTTGGGATGACCTCCCCTGGTTTTACTGTGAGGTTCTGCAGCAAGTGACCTGCAGAAAATTAAAAGACATACTGGTTAACAGCCCTCTACATGTGCTCAGGAACACACCTTCATTTAAAGCTGGAATCCAGCTCTGTTTTGCATAAGAATGTTGAAAAAACCAATTCCCCAAATTAACAGCATGTAAAGACTCTACAATCTGGAAGCAAATATTTTAATTATCTCTGCCTAAAATGAATCTAAATTACAGCATTTAAGAATGTTGATTCTTCTGAGACTTAAGAATTTTGGCTGCCTTTTACTGAAAAAGAGCAAACTGTGCCAAAAAGAAAATGTACACAAGGAGGTTTAGAATACTTTGGGAGGAAAAGAAAGTATTTCTTGTAATTTAGGTAGGTTCTTTAGTCATAGATAAAAATATTGACAATACTGATGACACAGAAAAGATGCTCTATTTGCTTGTACAGTCCCGCATATATTACTGTCTCACCTGTTCATATGATATATTGCATCAGTTATTTAAATTTTCCAATGTGGCAATGTGAAAAACTTTCCCAATAGTCTCAAAGAAAAGCACAATGCATTTTTAGCATAAACTTATGCAAGTCCCTGGAAGCCACAAAAATTGAGAGACATGGGGTGACGGGATTGATACTCAGCTATACCAGTGCAAAAGTACTGCGAGTAGCTTTTGTTTCTGAAGCAAATTCCGAGTTCATGCTCAGTGGTATCTATAATAACTAATATATTTTCACAGCTGAATAGTACCTACTTGAAATTCTGTGCTTATATTTCAGTTTTTGCAGCAACCTGTAGCGCACACCAATGAACCATATTGCAAGGCCTCCTAATGCCTTGAACTCACAGCTTTTTATCTTTCACTTACAAGAAATTTTCACGCTTTATTATTTTGCATTTCCTGTTCTCCTTCAATATAATTTGACAACACATTGAGCATCAATTCGTGTGCATTTTAGAGGTTTCACCTACTTGTAAGGTACGTGATTCCTTTCAATTATATCAGGATATCTGTGGAACACGGGAACACTGTGTTTATAGACGGCTTAAAGCAGAGATGCCCTCGTCTCCACTGGGCTGGCAGGAGTTTCCCACAAATGCAAATAAAATGAATATTAGGTGTGCTTTTGGATGAGCTCCAGAATGATAGAATGGGGTTTTCCATTCCTGAAGTAACTCCTGGTCCTTTGTGTCACTTTAGCAAGTTTTTTATTTTTTCTGTTCCTCTTTTCCCTGTCCCCAGAGTGTTACATCTGACTGAGCTGTCTGGAGCTTTCTGAAGTTTCATGACCTAACAGGAACAGAATGCCATTTTATTTTTTTTCCTCCTAGTTACCACTAAAAGCAGTTCCCTGGTCTAGCTCATGGCAGGAATGTCAGGGACAGCTGTGCTGGCACCAGAGAAGAGGCAGCAGATCAGCGTGACAGAAAGCAGGGGCAGGGCAGAGGGGGAAGAAGGTCCCAAGCAGTATCAAGAATTCATGTTGCTGCGAAGGGTTTTGCAAAGCCAGTTACAACCCCAGAGAGGGCTCAACACTCCAGGGGAGAGAAGAGGGACGCCTTCCCAACATGCATTCCCTGCAGCCTGCTTGGCCCAACCTAAGCATGGCTTGTAGTTTCTTACAGTCATGGTTTCTAAGCAGACAGTACAGGCAAAGATTAAAGGCAGTTTTAAAAAGAAAAGAGCATGGAAGCTGAGTTTAAAGGGAGAATTAACTGGGTGCTGCAGGAGAGGGTGGGGTCAGAATTGCACCATGAGGCAATTTCAGCCCGGTATGAAGGGAAGGGTGAGAAACCAGCGCCGGGTGCTCACTTGGAGCAACGAGAGATCGCAGCCTCTTCCTCCAGACCTTGAATTTGGATGGGGAAGGGTGGGGCAGAAAGAAGGGAAGGGTGCAATTTCCAGAGGCTGCTGAGCAGGCAGAATTCTGAGCAAGGTGAGTCATGAGGTGCAGGCAGCAGGAATTTCCTGCACTGCTTAGGACATGCATGAGGAGGCAGGGGTTGGAGAAGAGAGCTCAGTGACCAAATGCTTGGCTTTACAGAATCTCCCCTGGTATCCTACCAAGTGTAAGACTGGATGTCACCCTTCCTGTACCTCAGGCCTATTTAATTTTTCTTCTCTCTTTTTAGGCCTTTCTTACTGTTTTGAAGTGTTTTGCTTGCAAACTGTACATCATAGTACTATAACGCTGATCAAAGTTAGGGAAAAAACCTCAGGAAACCTGCCTTACACATATAAAATCTTCTGTTGATCTCACCTAAGTGTCCTTCAAGAAAACCCCCCAAAACAGCAAAATTGTTGTGAATCAAGAAAAGAAGAAACTACTTCTTTGGAGTGTGCTTGTTACTGATCCTGCTGTCAGTGTGAATGCCCTGCACCCTGGTGTTCCTGAGGTAAGAGAATAAAATCTTAATTTCTTCTCCCTACTCTGCTATGTCTTATGTCTAAGTTGTCAACTTATGTCTAAGTTGTTTGTTCTTGCACTAATGGTCCTGCTTGGAATATTTGCCTGTGAACAGGCTTCTCCTGGTTTATCTACTGGTTGTTTGTTTTTTTTTTTTTAATGATTTTGTGCTTCGTTGATTCCTCAACACAAATGTCTGAGCTTTAAAGCATCATTGTAAGGTGATCATACCAAGCTAGACTGAGCATATCAGAAACTCTTTGCGTGAACGAGAGTAACATCCACCTTGAAAGCCCAAGTGAATGATGTGTTTCTTCTTCAAAGGATTTCCTAACAGGAGTCTCCTCCTTTGAGCTTTTATCAGACCATTCAAATGTAAATGATTTAGATGCTTTTGCAAGTTGTAGAATCACCTGTTCTCTGAGAGATCTCCTCTTTCAAGAGGTTTGAAAAGTCAAAAAACCTAGGGGAAAAAGGAAATCTAGCTTCGGTAAGCTGTGTGGGTTTGTACAGAGAAAGATCAGTCAGCAATAACCATTGCTGCTTGCGCTGGATTAGGACTTTATTTCAGCACTCAAGGGCCGAGCCTGGACGCAGATTTTTGTGAGTTTGAAAACCTGAGAGCAGGACACCAAGAGATTATCACAGAGTTTTTCTTTGATGACTGTCTGCTGCAGTAGTGACCCCTTTGGTACTGAGCCCTTGCTTAAATGCCAAGTGATTTCCATTAGGCAAGAGAAATGTCCTGAGGTTTCCTTCCCTGACCCTCTTTGAATACACAAATTACCTAATGAGCTGGCGTCTCTACCGCCCTGCTTAGGCGAGTGGAAAGTGGGAGGTCGAGTCAGTGCCAAACACAAGAAGCCTTTGCGTGCACACACCACCTCAAGAAACTCAGAGAGACTGGGGGGAAAAAAAGACATTGATTGCCTTGAGCACACAGCGGAGCTGAGCAGGACGATTTTCATTAGGGTACATAAGAGTTCTTTGTGATAACTTTTCTCCCCTTTATCTCATATTCATGGTTTGTGAAAGGTGTCTTTTACTCAAGTCCTTCATATATTTTTGGTTTCTCATGACTTGATACCGCTCCGATTTCATCCCTCGCTACAGCACAGAACTGCAGAAGGGCATCAGTGGGTAATAGAGGCATAGGAATTATTTCAGCTACTGCCGTTTCTGGACTGAATCAAAGGGTGGGTTGTTTTTGAAGCATCACACTTCGTGTTTGATTAGACCAGTGACTGCAACACCCACCCTGAAGCCCCACGCCTTCCTCAGTGGAGAGCAAAGCACAGCCCAGGAGGAAAGGCAGAACAGGGTACAGAAGCTCAGGGTTTGGCAACTGTTTTGGTGGAGTTAGGAGACCTGCAATACACATCTTGCACAGATGAGAAACGGCATTGCAGCTGTTCTTGTCTTTTTTTTCCCCTCTGGATTTTTTTTTTAAAAGCATTCTTAGCATTTCCACTTTCTAGCTGGGGCTGGCTTCTGGAAATCTGAGGAACTATCATCATTTCTTCATCGTTGTTGGTTTCCAAAATTTGCTTATGCTCCTCTGCAGGGTAAATATGTTATTGGTTTGTTTTCAAAGATTAATCCAATGTCAAGTCCCTCTTCTCCAACTCCCTGTTGCTGCTTCAGTGCTGTGGCTCTCTGTTTTGATGCTGCTACACCACAGCCTGTTCTTGTTGCTGCTCACAACTACGTCTGTCGATGGGCTGGGAGCCATCTCCAGCTATGCAAATGCAGGTCTTAGGAGCACCTTCTCCAGATTTTAATCCTATGCAGTTAACTTCTCCTGGGATCCAGGAGCTCTGTGGACACGTCAGATACGCCTGCTGTAACTTGAATTGGTGATGTTCTTCCTCACGCGCAGAAGGCGCAATGTTTTTCTGGACTGAGTTGTGGTTCTGTGTTTTGTAGTTTGTTTTTAAACTAAACTACCACGGCTTCATGATTTTCATTTTAAACGTGGCAAGCTCTTGTAAGCATTGGGTAAAGACTGACCGATGTAAGGCATTTAAAAATCACATGGAATACCATTTTATGCTTTCAATTACCCTTCTCACCTCTCTAATAATTTGTCAAACTACCTGATTCTATCTGTGTTCAGATTACACCCATCTTCCCATTCTACTGCAAATCCCCCTGCTGTATACTTTATAGTAAACTTTATCCCATTTTACATTATCATTAAATGACCTTAATTTTCAAACTCTGTTCTGAAGGCTTCTATGTGATTGACAGGCATCCTGCTGAGATTTCACCTTTCCCCTTCTACACATCCATAGCTTTAGATGGAGTATTAGGAAGAAATTCTTCCCTGTGAGGGTGGTGGGGCCCTGGCACAGGTTGCCCAGAGAAGCTGTGGCTGCCCCATCCCTGGAAGTGTCCAAGGCCAGGTTGGATGGGGCTCAGAGCAACCCGGTCTGGTGGAAGGTGTCCCTGCCCAGGGCAGGGGTTTGGAACGCAAGATCTTTAAGGTTCCTTCCAACCCAAACCATGCTGTGATTCTGTGGCATTTCACAGTTCCCTCCGGTCACAGAGCTTTTCCCCGGGAGCCAGGAAGCCTCTTCCCTGCCAACGGAGGTTTAAGGCCAGTTTGTTCTGGTTTATTCTCTCTCTCCCTTCCGCACGGCGCGGCCGCTTTTTTCTCTCCTTTTTGTCAGCGGAACCCTTTCCCTGCCTCCCTTCTGCCCCGGCCGAGCCCGTGCTGTGGCAATTCTGCCCGGGCGGTTTCAGGGCGGCACCCGCGCCCTGCAGCCCTTCCCGGGGCGCCGCCGCTCTCCCTTTCCCCTGCGCTCCGCGTCCCGCTTTGCCCGGGAGAGGGACGGGGGCCCCGGGCTGCCCGGACCCGCAGCACCTGCTGCCGCTGGAGCGCTCCCGGTCCCGCTGCCCCCTCCCTCCGCCCGAGCCACCCTGCTCCCGCCAGCGCCAGCCGGGAATGCCGATGCCCGCCTGTGGGACACGGGCGCCGCCGGGATTTGTCCTGGACGGAGGCGGGGGAACCGGGAGCGCCTCGTTCCCAACTCCCGGCGCGTCCCGCGGAATCCCCCGCTATCCCTGCAGCCGGAGGGTGGGATTACGCGATGCCAGCGGGGCGCCGGGATCCCCGGGGGATTCGAACCGGGATCCCCGGGGGATTCCAGCCGGCATCCCTGGGGGATTCGAGGCGAGATCGCTGGAGATTTCAGCCGGGACCCGCTGGAGGATTCACGGTGGGATGCCCGGGAGACCCAAGCCGGGATCCCGTCGCCCGCCCGCCACCGCCCCTTCGGGCAGCCGCTCCGCCCTCCCCGCGTTGTTTGTCCCCGGGCGCGCTCCGTAGCGCGTGCGGCGGCGGCGGCACGAGCCGGGCCCCGCCCCGCCCCGCCCCGGTGGTGCGGGTGCGCGAGGAGGG
>VZTE01007282.1:1383783-1443942 GCA_013397775.1 Eulacestoma nigropectus
CCGGCCCCGCGCGCGCGGCAGCGACTCGCAGGCGCCATGGCGGCCGCTCGCTGCAGCGACATGGCGGAGCCCCAGCGGCGCCTTCCCGGGCAGGCGGCGCCCGCCGAGGAGGAGGAGGAGGCGGAGGTGGCGGCCGCGGCGGAGGTGGCGGCCGCCGGTGGGGCTGGATCCTCGTCGTCGCCGCCGCCGCCGCCTTCGTCCTCGGCCGCGGCGGAGCCGGAGCCGCTGCTGCTGCTGAACGGCGAGGCGGAGAGCATGTCGGAGCCGAGCCCGGAGAGCGCCAGCCAGGCCGGGGACGGGGAGGACGAGGACGAGGAGGAGGAGGAGGAAGAGGAGGAGGAGGGCGGCGAGGAGGAGGAGAGCAGCCTGGTGGGCAGCAGCAGCAGCAGCACGAGCAGCGGCTGCTGCAGCGACGAGACCCGCTCGCCGAGCCCCGGCGGCGGCAGCGAGGCCGACGCCAAGGAGGAGCCCAAGGGCCCCCGGGGCAGCCAGGAGGACGGGCCGGGCCGCGGCGGCGGCGGGGGCGGCAGCAGCTCCAGCAGCGTGTCCAGCGGCGGCGACGAGGGATACGGCACCGGCCCCGGCACGGGCGGCGGCAGCAGCTGCGGCAGCGCCACGTCGGGGGGCCGGCGAGGCAGCCTGGAGATGTCCTCGGACGGGGAGCCCCTCAGCCGCATGGACTCGGAGGACAGGTCAGTGTCCGGCGCCCTTCCCCGGGCAGAGCGGCGCGCCCCGGGGGCCGTGCCCGGCCGCCTCCCCGCCTCGGCAGCCCCCGCTCCCCGGGCGCCGCCCCGCTCCCGGCCGCGGGGGTGTCACGGCAGCCACAGGGTTCTCCGGCCAACTTGTGCCGGGCCCCCGCCCCTGCTCCTCGGGCCCCGCGGCAGCCCGGCCCTGGCTGGGGAGGAGGGGGCGCTCCCCGGCCATCGCCGATCCGTGCGAGCCCCGAGCGGCCCCGCCGGGCGCTGCCTCCTCCTCCGGGGGCCTCTTTCCTCGGAAGCTGCGGATTTTCTCAGATGGTGCTTTCGGGGTTCTTCAGGGTTGTGTCTTGCGCCAGCGCGCAGTTGGGGCGTACTAAAGCTTCGGGATGGGAAAAGCATCTGTGGATGCGGTTTTACCTGCGTCCGCAGCAGGGTCTCTGCTCTAGAGGTAGAAAACCGAGTGAAAACCTCTTAAAACATGAGGGGAAAAAATCGAGTTTACTAAAATAAAAAGGAGACCAGCCTTTCCTGCATTACGTGTGCAAAAGTAATAATCATGCACAGTGTGAAGTGGGGCTCAGTATTTGGAGGCTCAGAGTCATCTTTGAATGAGTTCTGTAATTGCGAATTACAGAATCTGTAAAGATGAGTTCTTGAGCTTTTGTGTGTTAAAGCTACACATTTCATTTTACCAAGATTTTAGCTCGATTCTGGTGGAAAGGCACAACCGAATTCTCACACATGGTTGAATTCTGCCATTCAGGTCTGTTTCAGCCTACTAAGTCAAGCATTTCAAAGAACTTGGCTTATGTAGTAGCTCTCTTGGATGTTGTATGCAACAGTTTACTTGAAAAACTGAAAACAGGATGGAAAAAGAACATAAAACCAGTGTGAAAGTGCTGTATGCCCCGTTACTAATTAGTCCTTTCAAATAGTTTAAGAAACTTGTACAGTTTTTCTGTTTGTTTAGCAAAAAAAGTATCAGACTTCCTTACTAGAGTTACAGTTAAGTAACAATTAGAATTTTGTTTGTAGTTTCTTAAGATGGTTTTACTGTTAAGTGTGGAGAATTACGTGGTTTGGTCCAGAAGGTTACTTTGAATATATGTTACATCAAAATCTTTGTGACTCTACAAATACCCATATTTCAGAACGAAAATGGGGCATGACTAGACCTAACCTCGAAGATTAAAACCAGCCCAGCAAACCCCTTGTGAGTCAGTTCCCCAAAACCATGTAATTGGCCTAAAAGTCTTAAGAAGACAGAAAAAAAAAAAATCAGGTCTTTGGTTTCCATCAGACTTTTGAGACTCATAGAAGTCACATTTTCTTTCTTCTAAACTTAGGCAAGTGGAAAGGGGGTGTGGATGTTGGGGTTTGTTTGTTTGTAGGTTTTGTTGTTTTCTGTTTTTTTCAAAAGCTGAGATTATATGTGAAATTGAGGAAGCATGGGAGTAGACGTCTGGAAAAACACCAGGTACATGAAGGAGCTTTAAGATAACAATTTCTTGTTTTTCATAGAATGAAAGTCTAAATCTAATCCTGATCTTATCCAAGTGCGTGTCTGGGTTGAGGAAATAACAGAAATAACTTGCAGGGGTTTTCTGGAAGTAGCGTCATTATGCCTTGTCCCTGCACTCCAGAGCTGCTTGCTACTTTCTTTCTCTGTCATTGTTCTCATGGTCCTCTTGCTGTACGTGGTTAAATCCACGTGTGAGTATCCTTGCTCCTTCCCTGTACCACCAGTCCAGACTCTTGCAGGAGTGCTACTCTTTGTGTTTAGTGGTTTAAATAAGGACTGTGTCTTGTTTTTAATCTTTGCAAAGTTTTATCTTGACCTGCCAGGACTTGGGGCGTTGAGAGAGCATTTTGTGCTGTAATTTCAAGGCCTGCTTGTTGATTTGGTAGGAGAAGAGCAATGCTACCAAGAGTGCTATTTGTTTTTCCTGGTGATGGAAAATTTCCTTTGGCATGCATTCTTTGCTGCAGCATGTTAGAATGCTTTATTATTTGTCACATGTAGTCCAGCAAGTTGCTTGCTTGACATTGTGTTCCAAATGATTGCTGCTGCTTGGAAGGCAGCCACAACATAATCCTGTGCCTTTCAGATGATCAGGCAGACGAGCAGAGTGTGGCAAAAGGTAGGGGATGTGCTGAAGAGTTAGAATGTGTAAGTTGGGATGGTGAAATACCAGGGAAGAGCTGGAAGCAGTTTAGACTTAGGGGCGGAGGTACAGGTATATAATAATATATTAAAATCTTGAAAGACTTAATCATTCATTGATTTGGTTACCTTTGAATTAAAATGTAAGTTCTGTGACTATAAGAGAACGATATTTTATCTATTAAGCGTTGTTTTATATGGAATAGTTTATTGTACACTGTTTCATGACCTTTGCTGACTCCCTGTGTCTCCGAAGTCCTGAGGAACTCGGTGTCTGACTTTCAGTGTGTTGTAAAGATTCCCTGGGAAGGGAAGAGATGGAACCAGCAGGCATGACTTTACAGTCCCTGGGTTTAGCCAGAGGAAGCTGGTGGAAGAGTATACTTGGTAAAGACTCTCCTGCTGTCAGCAGGTTTGGTAACATTCAGATCGTGCCCCTGGGCTTGGGATTTTTTTTCATGCTTCCTCTTGAGAAAATTTGAATGAATAAAAGGGTGTGGTAAGAGGGCCTGAATTCCATGAGTGATCAAATTTCCATTTCCCTGTGTATGTTCTTTATCACTCTCCACATTGTGTTATCTCTGATTTATCTCTGATTTTTCCTCTGATTTTCCTTTGTATATCAAATACAAACGAAGCAGATGAAGAGGAAAATCTTGCGTATGGTCAAAATAGAGCTACTGTTCAGCAACTTCTATTTTTAACATTTTATTGTATTTTGAGAGTATCTGCCGATAGAATAAAAAATTTGTAGGAAATTTGTGAGTATTTATGCCAACACAAGAAATAAATATAGAGTTGAATGTCAATGCCCTGAAATTTAGGGTGAATTTTAGCCCTCCGTTTCCATGCACACAGATAGACTTTGTACTTAGTTACAACGGGCTTATCTTCCCTCTCAGAAAACCCAGAAAGGAAAAAGCAAACCCCAGACTGATGCCTAAGATAAATAAGCAGGTGGCATTTTCAGCTCAGCAGGAGAGTTCAGTGCAATAACTCTGGGACTGACAGGTATCTCCTTGATCTGTAGTAGTTCCATTTTTTCCCTGGCAATTGTGCTAAGTTCCCACTACTGTGCAGGAGTTTGTCTACGACTTTGTAAGCAAGCTCAGATCAGCTGGCTGAGTAATAATAGTCTGCATTCAAGCCTAGTGATCCTCTGGATTTACAGTTAGAACAAAGACTATTATCAGCACGAGAATGCTGCTCATTTTCTTGTTCCTTTCCCTAACTTGAGACTTCTGCTGAAAGGATGGATATGTTCCTCCATAGTCCTCTGGAGCTGCTAGTCTTGCTGCAGTGCTGAGAAACATTTGACAGGACTTGAAAAGAAAAAATAATGGTTCAGTTAACTATAAACACTGAAGCTGGACCTAAGCAAATGCACGGATTTGGGAATAAACCAGCTGAACTGAGTGCGGTGGAGATGCATCTGCAGCTCACTGGTGGTGTTATTGCTGAATTATGATATTTTCTTACAAACGCTTAGTTTACTGAAGTAATTTAAATATTGTTTACTGGAGCACTTATTATGGAAGTGTGTTTAAATCTGAAATAGTTTCTTCATCAGATTTTGTTTGATTTAGAAAGCAGTGGTAGGTCTTGCAGTTTTAAGAAGTTGTTGAGCAGGAATTTGAGTAGTAAATCTTTATGAAGAGCTTTTTTGTTCACCCTTCTGTCTTCATGCTGTCATCTATAAGTTACCCCTGGTTTACTGTTCTTACATTATCTTTCCCCTTCTTAGCAGTTTATCCCTTGCTCCCTCCTCCTCCTGGCTAGGCAAGGAGCATGGCAAAGGTACATTTAAGATGCAGGATCAGCTGTTTTGCTGAGTGATCTGCGAGTGCTGATTGATGTGCTGGTAGGCCAAGTGTAACAGGTTGTCTTTGGACCTATGTAGTAATCTTTCCCTTAGGCACAGCACTAATTAATGTCCGTCTTATTCACAGGCAAATTTCATGTAACTTGTAAGGCTGGGGGGTTTTTGTTTGTTTGGAGGGAGGGTTTTTTTGGTGGGGGGGATAACCTTTTCATGTTTTTTGTTATTCACCAAGTTAGTTACTGAGAGGCCCTGACTCAAGGAATACTCAGTAATACTCAGTGACAATTTGAGTTCTTAACCACATAAGACTTGCAAAATGCTTGTAGAAATGTTATTATTCTGTTCCTATTTAATAGTTGAGCAGTTTTGAAAACACATTTCAGATAAGTTTTTCAGTAGTAAACTTTTTTGTGCTTCAGATTGTGAAGTTTTCATTTTGCTCTGTGAAATGATAGTGTGGAAGTAATGGGTTGAAAGATAAGAGGTTTAGACATGAAAATTCCAGGGTCTAATCTGAGTTTTATTAAATCTTACGTAAAATGAAGGCCTTGTCAACCTTTAAGATGTATGCTGATATAAAAATATTAGTTTTAATTATAGTCTTTATTTTATCTAGCTTTTAAACTCTTAAAAGTGAAGAACTTTCAAGATTCACTTGGCAGTGGCACGTGAGTTGTATGAGTGACATTTATGAAGGCAGAACAGTAAATCTGAAATATAATCCGGAGGACATGTGGTACTAATAGGTGTGTTTCATGGATCCATGTGACCAGATCAAAAAGTGCTTCAGGCCTCTCTTTGCTGCATAGTCTCACTTGTTCCTATGCAGGAAGTGAAGAATCATTCATTAGCGCTTATGGCAAGGTGGTTAAGTCGTTAAATTTTTTTTAGAGTGTGTGTAATATTGCCATGTCACAGTGAGCTATACAGAAGTTTACCCGAGTTTCAGAAATTCTGCTGAAAATTGTATTTGCAGTATTTCTGACTGCATTTATTGTTGCTGTAGTTATTTGCTTTCAAATTGCAAAATAAACCCCTTGTTTCTGTAATGGTTATGTTCAGGCCTTTCTGGCACGGGAGAAAATAGCTTTTGATGGGAAGACAAAACAGCCCAGATATTTTGTATGGTGAGTATCTTTATTACTAAAGCTGTTGGTTGGTATAATTGAGTGGTTAACATGAGGTCTTTTTGTGAACTAGATGAAAGAGCTTGGTATAATGAGCTGTTATAGTTATTGTAGTAAGATGTAAATATACTTCATAGAATTTGAGAAAAACATTTTCCTATTCAGTGTAAGACAGAAATAGTTTTTCTTTTATGTTTCACTTGTACGTCCACACCAGTCTGTGTGCATTTTGTGTTAAGTTTGTGACATCATCAAGTCTGGTAACTTCTAAATACAAGGTTTGATAGGTGGGTTTTTTCAGGGAATTTCCTAGGCAGTAGTGGAAAAAAAACTGTCTTGGTTTTTCTTTTTTCCCCCCTTTTTTTTCCTTTCCCTGTTTCACTTTCCAGTGAAGTTAAACGGGGTGTTATGTGCAGCCTGAACAGCCGTTTGGCAGAGATGTGACATCACACATTTCTGGAGCTGGTCACAGATAAAACTAACTCTCTTGGATGATGCAGTGGAAATGTTCTACCATACCACTCTTGCTCAGGTCTTTCGACAGCTTTCTAGTACCTTTCCTATATTTACGTATTTTTCAAAAACCTTGCCCAGCTGGAGAAGAACGGTGGGGGAATGAGCAGCATGGGGAGCTGGCATGGAAGCCAGCAGTATGGAAATGCACCTAGAACCCATTGCCTTGGGGTGGTTGTAGAGCAGTCTGTTGTTGGCTGGGAAAGTGGCGCATGGCGTAGAAGGGAGATGAAAAGCAGATGGAGCTTTTCAGACAGGAATAGAGGTTTCTGGCAAGGGGATGATGTGAGATACACACAGAAAACTTCTGGGACGATAGGGAATGAGATATGTCTAATAGCCTGAGGGGAAAAAAGAGAACTTAACCCAAAGAAAGTGAAAAATTGGTCTCTGCTGTAAAGTAGCCAAGTAATTGCAGGGAGTCCTTGAAACAGGTGGGAATGTAATCTTCAGTTAAGTTGTGCAGGAGACAGGAACAGAAGAGAGTAAGGAACTTTGTATGAACAGTGAGTTTTATCCACTCTCCCAGTTGCTATTAAAAAAATCTGATGGCATGACTTGCAAAAATACAAAGTGGTAATTTTGTAAGATTCCCTGAGGCAGAGATTTCTTTGGTTATCTATCCATGTAGCGGATTCTTTTTTATAACTTTATATGCATTCTGTCTGGGGTTGTTCATTTAAATATGAACATGTTCAAAAATATTTGTTTTAGAAAATGAAATATAAATATTCCATGTTATGTTTGCTGTTTATCATTGGGTTTGTGATACGCTAAGATAGTGATTACAGTTGTGGTTTTGCAGCATTCAAAACCAACAAAGAATTGGGGAAAAATTTTGAAGCCTCTTGAGATGCTGAAGTACTTTTTTTCCCCCCTTAACAATGGTAAAATGCAAAAGCAAGAAAGACCTGGGATTTCTTTTCCCATATCTAATTTTCTTCTCTATACTGGAATTTACATTCTTAAATAAATTTTGCTGAACTTCTGTTGCTAATGTTTAATGGAGACTTTCTTTCTTTGATAGAGGTTACTTAAGGTATATGCCAAGATATTTGATAGAGAAAAGCAAAAGATTTGTTACGGTCTTGAAAGTCCTGTTGTCTTCCTGATGCTCTGTAAGAGGAGTGCTGTAATTCAAACAGCTTGTGTAATGTCAGAGGGAGAAAACTGCACCTTGGTTGTTTGAGTTAAGACTTGTGAGAAACTTACTATTGCCTCATTCAGTGGTATTATAATTTATTAAATATGCCTAAATAAGAATCTAGAATAAAGAATGTCCACTTACTATTAATGTCGTTCCATGTAGCATTTTGTATAAATTATTAACTCCCCTGTACAATTGCGGTAAAGTCCTTATTTTGATCATTTTAGTTTATTGCGCTGTAGTAATGACTTAGATTCCAAATGAAAAACAAATCTTAAAAATGCAAAGAAAATATTTTCGATATATGCAAACAGAGAAATGTAAATATTTTTTTTTCCTTTGAAATAAAACTCCTTTTGGCATGTCTTTAAGTAGACTTCCTTAGGCTGACTTGAATGCTAAGTTATAGCTTAGAAAATTGGTGCAAGTAGAAGTTAATTCAATGTCCAGCAGAACAGGAGTCAAACCTTAATTTATGACCTTTCTATTATGAATTAAGCCAGTCAGTGGAGTTGTACTTTGCTGGTTTCTTTGCTTTTGATGCCTGGTTAATACTTGAAGGAGCAAATAGTAGAAGTAGAAATAGGCAATGCTGCTACTTTATACAATACTGTCCTAGCTGTGTGTTTTTTCTGTATTAAGTTGAATTTAACATGATGATAACTGAAACTGGAAGGATTTTTTAGCTCTCCTCTGTGAGTTTGCATCTTTCTTTGGTCATTTTGTCTTCTGCTTGTTTTCTGTGTTTTGTGTTCTGGGATGAGGAGACATATCCTGAGGTTGGGAGAATGGGAGGGTAATACCTACAGCACATGAAATTTCCTTGACACCATGCCTGAAGGCTGTTACCTTCCAGTGCTGATTAGACAGCTTCATAGTGATTATGGTTCTCAGAATGGGAAGCACTGTTAAAAAAAGAAATTATTTCTGGTGATTCTTTAGTGAGTGTTTTTCTTCTGTGCTTCTCCTGAGCTGTGCTAGTAAACACACTCTTCTATCAGTAAAGACTGAAAATTGTGAACCACCTGTTGCTGTTCTCTAACTTTTCAGGGAGATTATCAAGTTGAAGATAACAAGGTTCCCAGAAATGAAAGGCAGTTTTATTTGTATCTTTAAGGCAGAATCGAGTACGGTTTCTTGATTTGTGTAATCCTTTTGCAGAATGTCATCTTTGTGCTGTCATATCACAAGGCACATATGTTTAACCTGCTCTATTTTTGCACTGCTCCTCAGATATTTTGGCATTCCAAGGTTCCTCATTGCGTTCTAGTTGCTCTGTATGCTACAAATCCTGTGATAACCTGGGTTTATGTTATGCAACTATTATGAACCCAAATATTCTAGGGCTAACAATCTAAATAATCAAAGTAAGTGATCCAGGAGAGTGGAAACAGCTCTAGAGGTGGTGAATCATAACACACTTTCTCAGTCTTGTTTTGTTTCCTGTGCATGTTTGTTATTTTAAGTTCCTTTGATTTCTCTATCTCAAAGAGCTTTCCTATCTTCCTTGGTTTTATATTATCAGGCTGAAGTGTTTGCAGTGTTGTTCCCTTTTCTAGGTATTTATACCTTATCTAGACGTAGCTTTACTCTAAAGTAAGCTGCTGCTTCAAAACAAATTTAAAAACAAGTTTTTAATGTTACCACTTGCCACGCCGTATAAAATTCTCTCCCTTGGCTATTTTATTTTCCACTGTGTTGCTTTTTTAGTAGCCATATAACAATACATATATTCAATAAAGAATTCTGCAGTCTTGTTTTTAAGATTGATTTATGAACACTTTTTGAGTGTTGTTCATTTTGAGAAGTTTTTGTTGGAGTAACGTAATCACTGTAAAGCATAGATTTGATAGGTTTGATTTCCAGAAAAATGCTTAAGTGATTCAGAAGCACAAGTGCTTCCAAGTGAGTGGGTGCTTTCTTCAATCGTGCAGTCCTGGAAATGATGGTCATTTTTTTATGTTGCTTTAATATTGCTTTTACTTATTTTTGCCTTCCTTGTGTCCGAAGAGCTGTGGAGACAGTTGTGTTGTCTGTGTGCTGTGGGGCTCTTGGTGAATGTAATGTGCAAGACCAGATGTGAACAGAAGGTGCTGCCTTCGAAACACAGTGGTGGACTTTCACTTCATGTAGTCCTGGCTTATTTCTTTGATCCACGTGTTCTGATTTCTGGTTGCCACATGAGTAATCTTGCTCTTTGGCAGCCATTTAGTGTTCTGCATTCTTTTTGTTTTGCCTTTTTTTTTTTCATGATGGTTTATCCACATACACTATTTTTTTCTTACTAGTGGTAGGTTTTCCTGAACTCAGAAACTGGTCATTATCAGTTATGAAATTATTTTGGATACTTTCTATTTAAAGTAAAGACAAATAGTTTTCTCAGCAAAATCAGCAAAAAAACCCCTTAGATATGCAGGTAGCAGAAGTTGCTTTCGGTCTCCTTTGAAGATTCTCTCTGGGTTGGTTACCAGTTCGATGAAAAGAAACTGTAAGACCTTTAAAGTATAATAGTATTTTCATGCCATGATCAAACTACATCCATCAAAATAAGACAAACTGTTTTGCTTGTGAAACATAGATGTTTGGTTTGGAGAATTAAATTGATAAATTACTGAAATTTAGTAGGAGGAGTTTATCTGTTACCAATCTAGATGCATCATAAAATACTACATTTACCAAAGATAGGCAGAGGAACAAAAAAAGATCAGGCAAATCTCAAACTTTTCTGCTGTGTTGCTGACTTACAGTGATGTCTCATGTTTTGTGAGCTCTGTTTTTCTTAGGACCTGTTTTAATCTTACTTTTAAATTGGCATGATCATTTGGAGAACATAAAGCAAAAAGATTAACTGAAATCTCCTTGGCCACTGGTGTATAGTTGTCTTGAGCCCTGCATTTTATTGCATACTGGTACCCCCATGCAGATATTCTGATTGTAACTTCAGAAAGAGGTTGGCATTAAAGTTTGCTTAATACTCATTGAATGTCAGCAAAAATTAAACCTTAGTATAAAAACATAGGAATTTATTCTTTCTCTGCTTTTGTTTAGGAGCCAGTAGAACAATTTCTGTTACTGATCTGTTGTATCCATGGCTCCCATGTTTGAAACTGATGGAGATATTATAAAATAGGACAGGTGGAAGAGCTTCCTCTCGATGGGAGCTGAGGGTTTGATAATTTTCAAGTTTGGTGAGGATTTATCTTTGCTTGATCTTTGATTGCATTAGGAAGTAGTGAGCTCAAATTGCTTTGAATTTGGTGGTGTTGAAAAGCTGTTGTTTTTGTGAAACTTGTCCATTGGCCAGAGCTGTACACCACAGTTTTCCACCTCTTATCTTGGAAAGTAATAGGAGTAATGGGGAAAATTGTGAAGTTTTTGTTTTCGCTCTCGAGTTTTCCTAGTGAAATGAAAATAACGAGGTGCTGGGGGATGTCACTAAGCATGTCATTATTATTTTTTTTCAATGTTTCTGTTTTGACTTCCTGTTTGTAATTGAATGATTGCAGTTGGTACTGTTTGTTTTCTTTTGAGATTAGTACCTAGTTGTGATTTAGACTTCCAGGTGGTAAAAGCTTTTCTGTTGATTTCTAGGTTTTAACCCTTGAAGTTGCTCTGAGATGTGACTGTCATTCACAGTGTTCCCATTATTCTAAGATTGTTTTATCTGACTGTAACAGTTCAGTTTTCTTTTTTAAGCTTCCCTCATGGATTAGACCAATGTAGCTGCGACTACTGTAAGGGGAAATAACAGAGTATTTCACTGGCTAGTAGAAGGGAAAGAAACTAGCAGGCGATGTATTTTTGTTTGGTTTGTTTGTTTTTTTAATCCTTAACCTATTTACTTACTTCCAGTAAGGTTTGTAGCGTTTGGTTTCGGAGGCTGATTTGATGTTTTGTGGCTGAATTATCACTGTATTTCAGAAGAAACTGTTCTTGAAACTTGGAGTAGTGCAGCGTGCAGCTTGATGGCTGCTCAGTAGTGTTGGTTTCAGCGACCCTGCAATGTGTGTTCGCTGAAATTGCTGTTCATTTTTAATTTGATGCTTTCCAAGATGAGGCTTTTCCGTATAGGATCTGTCAGGATCGTTTGGTGCTAGCTGAAGTCAGCTGGGTCCTTTGGTTACCTCCTGAACTGAACATCTGGGCACTGGGAGCTGGGCGCTCTCGGTGGAGGTGCTCTAACCCTGAAATGAGCTCCTGTTGATCAGACTGAAGGGCTGCTTGTTGACCCTCGAGGGCACGGTATAAGGCCCATCTGTTAGGGCTGAATTTTGCCTGAGGGGAGGTTACTTCACTTAAGGTCTACAGGGAGGATGTTTAGCAGACATTAAAAGTATAATAGCAAATTGATTGGGCTTTTGTGCATGTGTTCAGTGCCTGGCTCTGCTCTCATTCAAGTGGACGGTTGCTAATGGGACTTTGTGGAAACTAAAAATGAAATTATGTTGCTGGTCTTTCAGGTTTTTTGGTGATATTCGTTCTAGACTCTTACTCTCTGTTGTTCTGAAAGATTAGCAAAATCAGAGAAAGTACAAATTTTGGACATTTCATTCAATTCAATAGAAGGTATTACTTGCAGTAGTGAGGAAAACAATCTCCTTGGAGAGCCAAGTGTGTGTCAGCAATGATGTGCAATATACCATTTTATTTAATGCCTTAAATAATAGTCTCATTATAGTTTTATTCATATCTAAATGTACACAAAAATTAGTGTCCAGGTGTAATATATGTGGTTTAAAATTTGTACATTTTAAATTGTGAATAAGTTGGATTTCGTTTTTTTCCTTATAGAAAATATCTGTATTTGCACAACTCCAACAGTGGCTTAATTTTGCTCAGATCTTTAAAGGAAAAGAAAAATCCAGAATTTAAAGTGCTTAAAAAATGCTTTTTGTTTTCTATGAAGTGAAAATGACTGGCAGCTTCTTACAAGTTTTTTGGTATTATTTTTTTGTTTCAGATTTGTTTTTAAATAGAGTTTGGACTAAATTTAGCCAGCTAGACACCTTTGATTGTGCAGGCACTAACCTTTTAACATGAAAATGCTGCTAAAAATATCTTAATCTTCTTGATAATGAAGATTGTATTATTTCTAGCCACAGGTAAAATAAGTACAGGTAAAAATAAGACCTGAAACAATGCCTCTGAGGTAATGATTCCTCTATTTAAGCTTGCATGGTTTTGCTTAATGAACCCATTTTAAATGTCAGTATTGTTTCAAAGCCGTTGATCTCTTTGAAAGGTAGAGGGAGAACTTGTAGGAGGAGAGAAAGATGTCTGACCCTTCTGAGATGATTCTATGTTTTCAGTTCTACCTTGCTGCATTTGGCAGGCACTGCCAGTGTTTGCAGGCTTGGTGAAATGAGGTGTGGGTTTAGTAAGGCATTTCAGAAAAGCATTCAGTTCTTGCCTCTAGACCTGTGATTTTTATGTCAGGTTGTTTCAGGTGCTCAATTAGGATGAAAATAGGGACAACATAAGCTCGAAGACTATGGTGTGCTTGCTGTAACAGCTCTAAATTTTAGTAATTAGTCAGTCTTTTGAATGGTGCTTCTTAAAAACTGCTATTGTGTATGCAGGCTCTCTCCAGCAGTGACTGTTTTTGATGCTCTATTGTTTGGGATGACCCCTAAGCTGAACTCTCTGAAACTCAAATGTCTAATGTTCTTCATCAGGCCATGGTCTATAGATCCATTACAATGGAGCTGGAGCCTGCCTACAGCTTGGGAGCAAACCCAGACCTGTCTGTCACTGGCAAGAGGGGAATGCCACAAGCGCTTCAGTTCTGCTCGTGTCATTCTGCTTTGATAGTGACAGGCAGGCTTTAAACAGATCTCCTGCCTGCGAGAAAGGGACTTAGCAAAAGGCAGAAAAACTTGCTTTAACTTAGCTAGCTAAAAATCTGTTTCAATGTCTTTGTTCTATTACCAGAATGTCTGTGTTTTTCTTACTTTGTTTTCTCCTCTTATGCACGTTATTACTTTCCCACTCATAGGTTTTGTGGATTTTGGGTGAGAAAGCAGAAGGATCTAATTTCCATTACTACCTTCCCTTTGTGAAGGAACCTTTCCCTCTCTCAGATCATCCCAAGTAGATAGAAAGTCGTATTGGATTGAAAAGCCCCATTCATAGACTGAAAGATATACAGACGCTTTTTCTGTAGTCCAGCCCTTTTTGGGCTGAGAGTTAGCACACATCTTACTTGCTTGTGTGTCCTGTCCCTGCGCCCTTTCTGAAATTCTGAGAAACAAGAAAGTGGGTGAATTGGCAGCTCCAACGGACACAGTGTTGCAGTTAAGTCTTCACAGACTTAGCAGCAGCCACAGCTCTGACTGTAAAACTTATCTTTCTGCTTCATCTCGAAATGGGCAGGTCAAGAGACCGCCCAAGTCAGTGTCTTTGATGTTACATATACTACAGACTATTCTCTGAAAAGCTTCCTGGTATTTTCTCAGTGTATGAAAGACAAGAGAAAACGACACACACTTGAGCAATATTGGGCACTGGTCTTTCACAGATTCTCTTTGCAGCCTTTACCTCTTTAGTGAGGGACAGAACTTGATAAGTGAGACACAAACTAATCCTAGATTTCTTAGTACTGGGAGGCACCTGAAATATGCTGGTTCTGGAGGTACAGACGAGGAAATAAAAAAATGTATGTTACATTTTTATTTAGCAGATTGTTACTAGAGAAGGAATGTGCCAGGGCAGTGAGTTTCTTGCATTAACTCTACTGAGAATCTATCAAGAAAGTCCATCCAAAACCAGTGATCTCTTGTTGTGTGACTCCTGATCATTTTGTTTTATAAACAATTGAGTTATTTCTCTAATAGGTTCTGTTACAGCAATATTTGTCTGTGCTCTTTAACGTCCTTGTCAAAGTTCTTCAAACTAGAAGGAAGGAGAGCATTTTGTCTTAAATACCAAGCTGTTATTGCTCAACTGGATTTGAGTTATATTTTTCCCATTTTTAGACAAGATTTTTAATAGCTTACAGAATCGTAGTCCAATGTAGCACTTCATTCTCAGTTTACAACTTCTGTATGCTACTATGTGGTTTAAGTGCTATGGGCAGCCTTTTTTTATTCCTGTTCCTCTGATACAAAATTTTGATACCATGTTAATCTGTTAGCCCTTAGCAAACACTTGGGCTATTAAACCCAAACCCAGCAAACATTCAAACAATAATAGCTAAATTAGCTTGCCAAGTGTTACTGGTTTCTTTTGTCATTAATATCCCTACTTATCACAATAGCTTTTGCTGGGATCTGTTGACTTTTACATATTTTTCTCCAAAACAAGGTAGGATAGCTTATAAAAAACCTCAAAGCCTAAGCATTTGCATTCCTTAGGATGTAAAATTAGAGACCTGTGATTTTGTGTCAAGGTACATTGCACTGCACTTGCAGTGTGAACTAAACCCCCATGCTTTGGGTTGATCATTTTCAGGGTTTTTTTTTATCTCTTCTTAGAGGAATTAAGCAGATTTCATGCCTGTGAAACAGAGAAACCACACACACCTGCGTGAGGGTGCACTTCTCTCCTGCCCCAAAATGCTTTCACAGAACTTGTTCAGGGTTATGTTTTCTCACTGCTTTCCCACTTAGGACCAGAAAACCCAGGGAACTGTGTTGAATACCCCTCATACTCTGCCCTGTGGTCACCAGCATCGCTCGTCCTCTCAGTCAGAAGTTTGCTCATACTGTTTGTGGTGTGTCTGAGAATGGACCTAATGGTATCTGTGGGTGTAGAAACTCGTACTGACAGTAAATAGCTCAGAAGCTTGAACTCCTCCTGAAAGTATTTGGGAAGCAGTTTCCTTTGGTTCCTGTCAGCTGTGAGAAGGGCAGGGTTGTTTATCGACCTGAGTTGGTGTGAGGCAGCTGTTGCACGAGCGCTGTATGTGCAGTGCTTTGCCATCCTTGGCTAAGCAGCTTCCTGTCGGGACCACTGATCCGTGTAACAGCACTGTCTGTGGCAGAAGTGGTTGGGCTTTGTGCCATTCTGTGTGTCCAAACCTACTTCCAAGTGTGATTTTGAGAAAACTAAGTTTGGATAGCTTAAACTGAGGGGGAGGCACGGCAGTGGCACAATTAACTATAATTAATTATTCAATTTTCCTATCATCCTGTTGGTAAATTTTGCTTTCACAGTGCAGTTTTACAGACTTTATTTTTGGAGATGATTTTTGACCTAAGCATCAGTTGAGGAAGGAGGAGATGTCAGTCCCATAATTGCATCTATTGTGAGCCTTGCACAGTGGAAAAATTAGGATTACTTGCAACAGGTTTTGCACGTAAAACTTCTGATAATTTCCTGCAGGGATCCTAAAACGCTGTTATACAGTAGGTGTAGTTAGTGGCTGTTAATGCTGTTGGGGCTGGGAGCTTCAGCTCAGGGCCACTGGAATTTTTTTTTACTTGCTAGTGACAGATTGGGAAGTTATATGTCATAAAAGGGATCAAGATTACTGGGGAGGGAAGGGAGACATGGGGGAGGGATCATAGAAAGCTCTGCATATTCAGGGTGTAGAAAAGGGAAGAAAATAAAAATAATAAACACATGGAAATATGCTGCATAGCAGCAAATAGCCTATATGACTTGTTTGAAATTGGGAGGGGGGTGGAAGATAGGCATGTGGTGTTTGTGTAGCGTTTAGGAAGTGTGTATTTGATATACCTTCATTAAAGCAAAAAGCTGTTGAAAAGGTCTCTAAAACTTTCTTTTTAGCTTGGAAGACAAACGCCTAAGAATAGTTGGTCAGTTTTAATAACAGATGGAGGCAAATAGGTTGGAAGAAGATTTTTAAAGGGTCTGTGCTTGGGATATGTTATGTTGCTGGTATCTCTTGATGTAAGAGTTTGCTCATGAAACAAAGTTACTCAGGGTAGTTAAAACTAAGGCTTAACTGGGAGCATTGCTGAAGGGAATCTGTTATTTAGACTAAAGCAAGTCCTTTTTTTTGATAAATGCAGTGGAATCTACATGGTAGGTGAGAATGGGAAATCTAAACAAAGCAATTATCTGTGATTATTTTAAAATCTATCACAGAAAAAACCTGCTAGCACTGTAGTGATTAAAAAAGATACAGATAATGTGAGAAATCACTAGTAGAGACTCTTACAGGAGAAGAGCAAACATGCTCAGTATCTTCAGGTACTGACTAATGGCGTTGGTTTTTTTTCATTCATCTCAGTGTGTAAAGCACAATACTGGACATGTAAACAGTGAGGGTAAAAATTAGGAACACCTATACCTTAAAGGCAGAACGGTTTAACATATCCCAGTTACACATGTACTGGAGTGGGTCTGGTGGAGACTCCTCAAGGTGGTTAGGGTGCTTTAGCAAATGCAGTACATGGGGAGGCTGAGTGCGTGTGTTCTTCAGTTTTGGGAGGAGGAGGGCAGGGTTTTTCTGTGTTCAGTGATCTCATAGGGAGGTTTAACAATGGAGGAGGCAGAGTCATCTCAACCTTGCAGCTGCCAAGGATGAGAGACAAGAGACAGAAGTTGCAACACTGGAAATTCTGATGAGATGTTGGGAAACTTCCCCCCTCCCCCACAAGTTTAGTCAGCCATTGAGAAAATTGTTCAGAAAAGTAGCAGAAGTCCCAGCCTTTGAACACACCCATTAGCAACTCCACTGGACAAAACCGAAGGCAGTCTGATCTCACTCGTTCCTGTTTAAGCAGATTTGACCACCTGGTCTTTTGAGGTTCTGTCAAAGATGAGCTGTTCTGTATTGCTGTGGCTTTGTGGCAGAGAAAAACATAAAGGCCCTTAAGGCAACTGAGCAGGTTAACAAGATTAAAAAAAGTGTATCAGTAGCTATTTAATGAGGAGGAACATCCATCTCCATACTTTTTGATTATATATGGAAAGAGCATACTCTCTGCAAGTTTTTTCTGATCCATTTGATGCTTGTCTCTATCTGCCAAGGTACAGAGCAGAAAGGCTGATGAAAGTGACCCTTGCTGGCCACAGATTTCCTCTGCTGATTCTGGCTTCTCTGAAAACGTTTTGAAAAACTAAAACAAAAAGCATCAGTTTAGACCATGCACATGATGGACACTATGCTGGGGCCATGTGGGAGTACCTTAAACCTTATGTAGAACTGAAGTGCTGTATTCTTTTTAAGGCTCTAGTGTTGGCAGGGTGTGCTGGGCTCAATATATTCAGGATTTTCCATTCTTCCCTTTTGTTCTCAGTGTCCAGAAGTTCCACTGTTGAGTAATAGTAGCTGTTTCCTAACTGTACATTTATCAACAAAGTGATGATCCACAATAAACCATAAATTTGTGTAAGATTTTCTTTTCAACCTGTCTAAATATATCTGAAACAAAAGAGCTACGGTTTTTATTTGCTCTGTTAACATGCAACAATTACAAACTTTGATTTAGTTTTGGGGTTTTTTTGTCTTGCAGCATAAGCAGCACTATCATGGACGTAGACAGCACAATTTCCAGTGGGCGTTCCACGCCAGTCATGATGAATGGACAGGGAGTTCCTGCCTCCTCTGCCAAAAGCATTGCCTATAACTGTTGTTGGGATCACTGCCACGCCTGCTTCAGCTCCAGCCCGGATTTGGCGGATCACATTCGCTCCATACATGTGGATGGTCAGCGAGGAGGGGTTGGTGTTAATTTTGGGTTTTCCCTCTTTCTTCTTTGCCAATGTTTTGCTCTTGAATGACAGTAGCAAATTTTCTGTTTCAAAGTACCAGTTTTGTAACTAGTGGCAGGCCAGTTAATGGCCGAAGTTTAAGAATGTAGTCAGTTCTTTTCAATAAGTTACTTGAGGCTACCAGGGTTTGATGGTGTGTTGACTTCTCAACATCCTGAAGCTGTTGTTGTATCTTTAAGTGCTTACACTTGGAATTTATTTTCTTAAAACTCTCAGTGTACGTGTTCCTGCATGTGAGCGCAGGTGAAGTCACATCTTAATTACTGTTACCAGTGGAGTCTCACTACAGGTAAAATATATCCAGAATATATAATAGCGAAGATGTAAGACTCACTCAAGAGAACAAAGTCTTGAGAAAACAGCTCTTTCTGTAATAATGATGGCAAGTTTACCTTCTGTATAATTGCATCTATTTTTTTTTTTTTTAAATTGAGTTGCATATATAAGCATGTAAATTCCAGTCTAATACCTGGTCAAATGATAATTGGTCTCAATTTTAATGTTTGAAAACATCTTCCAGTAGAGTAATTTCAACTCTGTACTTAACTACCTGCCATCTTCAAGCTCCTAAATTACCTCTGATGCTTGGAATATATCATGTAAACTACCTCTACATCCAGCACAAGCAGTCTGCCTGCTTTAGGCACTGTATGTTGCAGCTCTTCCATTTCTGGGCGAGACAATATCAGTTCTTGAAGTAGAATAGTTGTTATCTTTTGACTTTTTGTCTTGTCACTTTTTCAGAAGTAAAATGTTACGCTGTTACACTTTATCTTCAATGAATAAGAAACTTAAATAAAATGCTAATTTGCATTACTTTAAATAATTTATTATGTAAATGTGTCACTGAGACAGCCGTGACTCTGGCTGTATTTAGCTAATATATTTTGTCATGATTGAACTTTTCAGCTTCATATTTGATGGCTTTTTTCAGTCCAGTATCTAAGCAGAATCATCCATCCAGTGTAGTGGCTTTTTAGCCATCCATGAGATGATTCCTGAGTTCTGTCTGCAGGTGTATAAAAGTGTTACATGAAAGCTGCACGAAACGATGAAATTAATAAGGTGTGTTTGGATCTTTGTTATCCCATCCATGGCTCCTTTACACTGCTTAAAAAGGG
Source organism: Eulacestoma nigropectus (assembly GCA_013397775.1). Taxonomy (NCBI): domain Eukaryota; kingdom Metazoa; phylum Chordata; class Aves; order Passeriformes; genus Eulacestoma; species Eulacestoma nigropectus. The sequence goes on from VZTE01007282.1 coordinate 1,403,059, forward strand.
GCTGGAAGATCTTGCCAGGTTTTGGTTCAGGGTTTTTTCTATATTTATTTCTGGTCACCTACATTTCATGTGACATGATTTGTGGATGTTTTTATTTAGAAAATGTTGGACTGCATTTGTTTATTTAAAAGAGGAGATTGTTGGAAGCACGAAGTGTCTTTTAACTGTTACATTCAGTTCACACTTTTGAATCCCCCTACTGGAGTTTCTTTTTTGAGAATTTCCAACGTGGTGCTGTGGAAGGGGATCGATCCTGGCGGGTTTGTTTCAGGGATTTGTCTGCCACCTGCTGGTGAGGTGTTTAAGTGTGTTGGAAATGGTGGTATGCTTTTGATGAGATTTCAGATCTTACTTAACTGCAGTGACTCTAAATTTGAAGAAAAGTGGGGGTTAGTAGTTGCTTATTGAGAATGGAAGGGAATAGGATAAACATCCTTGCATGGTAAAATGTATTTTTTCCAGCTGATACCGAGGTCATGGCTCCAGTCCAAACCAGATACATCCATGAAGAGCCTGGGAAACTTTTTGAAAAAGCAGTTTTGCTTCTGAAAGACGTTATTTCAGAAATATTTTGGGTTCAGCTTTTTGACAGGGATTCCCCAGAAGCCTTGCCTGGACTTCTGGTGGGTGGTTGCAAACCGAAGCCCTTGTATTTCCAGCGTCTGTAACTTCACAGTAACGCACCTTTGCCAAGTGCCCTGCAGTCTGCACTTGCTGATGGAAATGCTGGGACACTTTTGGAGCTGTTGCAGAGCCAGCAATCTCAGAAATTCCATTTCTGTGGCTTTGAGGGGATCTCAGAACTGAGGAGTGGCAGACCCCAAAGGTTTAGAGGCTTGGGCCTTGTGTCAGTAGGTCTGGATCAGTCACACAGACATTGAGGGGTTTCCAGCTTTGTCTGAATAAAGCTGAGTTATGTATCTATTATACAGCAAGAACACAGAACTCCCGTGGCTGCTTTTTCGTTTTGAAAATACAATCTTTTGAAGGCTGAGGGGTTTTATTCTCCAAAAGAGAACAAGAAACTCAAATCCAATTAGTTTCCTGCATTTCTGAGAACCTGTATTATGGACAGTGCTGTTCTTGGGAACTTTATTTTGCTGCGACAAATTAGGGCTTTACCTCCCTTCACACACAGACCTGTTGAGGAAATTCTAATGAAAGGCAAGTTCATTGAGCTTTTTTATTCCCTCAGTTACAGATAAACACAATGAGAGGAGAGAGAAAAGCAGCATGAGTAAGTTCTGCTCCCCTTAATGCACTATTGTGCATGTGATTGTTCTCTACACTGGAATCACAAAACACCCATAGATTTTGAAGCCTATGAGAAATGGTAGCTTCCTTCTTCAGGAATTGAATATAAGGCCCTAACTAGAGGTATCTGGTATTCCAGAATACAAAACTCCAGTATATAAAAAACTGCATTGCAATTAAGAGTTTTTACTTTTTCATGCTCAAGGAATAAAATAACTGCTTATGAGAGTATATTATTTTATTTCTATAACTACTACCCAGAAAGTGCAAATTTTTAATTTAAAAATGCTCTGTCTCCACATCTGGTGGATACAGATATTGAGTGCAAACACAAATACAGCAGATCCTGCTGCTCTCGATTGTGTTTATCTGCAGGAGCATTTGTCTGTTGATATTTTATTCCAGTGACCTGTTTTTATTGAATACTTGGGGTTGTAATTATTTTTTCCTTGGTGAGATATGAGAAGTGTGTTTCAAAATAAATGGTTATTGTTCAGAATTCTTTGGAGTGTTGTGAAATGTTGTGAAAACAGTCTTCTTTGCTAATACGATTTTTTATTTCCTGTTTTCTCTGACTTGTGTAAACTTACTCGTTTTTACTCTATTAGGTATTTGTTTGCTTGTGGAAAGGTTGCAAAGTATATAATACACCTTCAACAAGTCAAAGTTGGTTGCAGAGGCATATGCTGACACACAGTGGGGACAAACCTTTTAAGGTAAGGCTCATTGTAACATAGATCCTCTCTTATTTTTAGAAGAATTCTCTTTATTTTTCCTAATACAATGTGTCAGTTGAAAAATACCATCACAGGAGGATTTCTTAAAAAGTGAGCTGAGCCTTCTTCTTTGAAGTAATAGTGCCCAAAGGTCCTGTTCTTTTATGAAAGCAGGTGAAGAAACTGTTATTGCTTCTCTATCCCTGTTTCTTTTAATCTATAAATGGCAGGGAGTGTAAAACTGAGTAGTGCTAAAGTTCAGGGAGTTTGTGCATTTTCCAGTTGAGCTGCTTACAGTGTAACAGTGAGATATTTTCTCTCATACTTTACACTTGCACATTAAATTTTGGATCATGGCTGATGGTGCACATTCTGCGCTTGACTAAGAGCTTTTTAATTTTGTTAAATTCAGTAGAAGCACTGTCAGTGACTGTTTGTTTCACTTCTCTGAAAAGAGTAAGGAAGTCAGGAATGCCAGGACCATTGAGCTGACTGTATTTCCTGCACAGTATTTTCTAACTTTCTCTTTCTTTCTCCCCTTAATCTGTACCTGCAATTCTAGGTATAGTAGTGTTTATCATTCCCATATCCACCAATCCGTTATTAATGAGTTGCTTCATCCTCTTATGGATACACTTGGGGCAGTTCATAGCTGTCAGTCCTGGATCACTTGATGGTAAGTCCCACCCACACTACTTTAGACTGAAGTTCTTCCATGTAGGATATGAAAATGAAATAGGGTTTGGGGTTTTTTTGAAGTTTAGGTAGCATTTTATGCCTCCTTCTCCCCAACCCCAGCAGGTTTTAGTCCCTATCTTCCTTCTCTTCTCTTTCTCCTCAGGTAATATCTTCCACTTTCTAAAAATTTTGTTTTAAGGCAGCTTTAATACTAAAAATACTTTTCTTTTACACTGATGTCTTTCTGTAGTTACATTTTCTTTATAGGTTTTATTAATAGATATGACAGAAAACAAAACTAAATTAAACTCAAAACCGAGAAAGTAAAACTAGTGCATTTCATTGCACGTGAAAAAAGATTTTTTTTGATAAACAGACTTTTTTTTCCGTACTGAACTGTGTAGTTTAGACTGAAAATTTCTGACTCACAGAGTAAGTAACCACAGGAAAATGGGTTTTGAGCTTATCATACCCTGTGTTCAAAGGAATGAGTTTAGCATTCTCTTGGAAGGATAGCATAAGGATCAGAGATCCCTGCAAGTTTGCAGATATGGTTGTTCCAGGAACTGATCTAATCTTAAATCCTAATCTCTGATTAATAATAATAACAGTAGTAGTAGTAGTAGTAGTACTAAAGAAAGCAACCACCAATTACCAGAGGAAACTTGTACCTTAGGTTTTCTCTATTTTGGAGTTAAATATTTTGTCTACCTCAAAGTTTAACGGCAAGCTTTGTTCTTGGATGAAAGTCTTTTAATGGCTTAATCTGTATTCTTATTTGGTCTAGATCAACGAAACTCAGTTTTAGAGATGTTGGGTTGAAGAGGTGGGCATAGCTCAGAAACACCAGTAGTACTTTTGAGTCTGTCAAGGTTACCTTGCAAAGGCAGTTTCAGTTGGTATCCTAGTTTTTTTTGGCTAGGCTGGTTACAGCTAGAGCCCCAGAGTTGTCAACAATTGTTTATGGTAATAATCATCTTGTGTTCAGTATCTGTTGTTTCACCAGATGATTTTTTGTACTTTCTGGTCGTACTGAGGGAGAAAACAAAGCAGTCAAGGGTTGCAGTAGTTGATCATCATGGCTCAATGTGTGTCACTGCAGCATTTTTTCCTACTGTTGTCTTGAGTCCTTCTGTTTGTTTTTTATCCCTGTATTTCTCAATCTGTTCCTGGGAGCTTTGAATGAGGATAATTGTGGTCTGAGTAGAATTTTGTAACATCTTTTGTTCCCCTGTCATTTATGCTGAAATAGGCTTCAGGGCTCACATGAGGTAGCCAAGTATGTGAGTGTCTGTGATGGCAATCTATTAATTAACTGGCTCCTTTTCTTCATCTGCTGCTTCTTTTTTTTGTGCTGACTTTAGAAATCTACTCTCTGATACAAAAAAGCATTCGAAGTGTTGGATATTAGTCTTGACCAGTCCAAGAACAGCCTTTTATTAATTGTTTTGTGGCGGTCAGTCAAAAATGGAGCCAATGTGTCCATTTGGTGCATTTAGCTTCTCTCATAAATCTTAATTGCTCACTTTTCAGGGAAAGCCAGATTTTTTGAAGTCAGAGTTGGTTTAAAGACCTCTTGTTCTTGGTAATTACTGCAGACAAAATATCTCCCAAAACCTAAATTGCAAGTGAAACTTCAGTTGCCTCATGAGAATATATTTGAGTCCTAGCATAAAAGGAAGGAATCTGTCATTTCAGAAAACTTGCAAGTCTTTCAGTGTTTTAGTTAAAAAATAATGTTGGGATTTTGGAGGAAAGCTGTAAGAAGTGGTAATGGAAGTAGTACAGCTCTATGCTGTTGTCTAAAGAACTGCTATTTAGAGTGTTTTAAAGAAAAGCAAAGAATATTACCTAGGAAAATGACAACTAAAAGCATGGAAGTCTTACTTTTGTAAGGATAAAAGAACACTATAATCATACAGTGACCAGAGGAGAGTAATAAGTATATCACAGATTGCTATATTCTTACATTTCTAGCAAAAATAAGAGAGAAATGTATTTTCTTAAATTGAAAAGCATTGGGGACTGTCTCAAATATAATTCTCTTTTGCATTGAAGGATATATCCCTGTCCAGTCTCCCTTTTGCTTGCAAATTGACTCGTTTTATGTAGTTGCACATTTTGGGTTTAATTATCCCTTTTTGTGATACACATGGAGTTGTCCTGTGACTAAAAGCTTCATTCAGCTCTAAATGAGTTGTTGTGCTTTCCTGTTGAAAGGTCTTTGTGGGTTTTACCTGCCCTTTCCATTCATTCATATCAACCATGTGACTGTGCAGTTCATTTGTCACAGAAATGAACCCACTTCTAAATTGCAAAGGCAAAATGGTTCATATTTTCGTAAGTTTATGCTGCTTTTTCCCTGGTTGTGTGGCTTAGTGTGTCCCTCTCATCATGAATATTGCAGTACCTCTGTCACACAAAAGGTAAATTTTCTTATGGATATTTATTTTTGAGACCTTTGTTATGCTAGCTCCTTTTTTCTGTGGGGCAGTTTCTTGGTAGTGTACCTCCAGATCATCTCCGAGTCATCTCCTTTGCAGTCTGGTTTTAGCTAGTCCTTTTAATATTTTTTTGTCATTGTAGACATTCATTGAATATAGATGTTCTCTCCAAAGACATTTAGTATGTTCATCTTTGTGTATGATTTTACAGACAGAGTTGATAGAGAAAACCCTCAACATTATTCTTTTTTAGATCTCATATTACATAATTTTGCAGCTTTTTGGAAACCGGTGGAGTATTGTAGAGTATTTTCAGCATGCAGGGGTGGTCCTGTTGAGGGTTCAGCAACTTGGCTTTCAGACCTTATAGACAGGATGTAGAGGCATACTGTGCTGAGTTAGAAAACATCCTGGTTTCAACAAACTGTCTTTGGCAAGTTGAAAAGAAGCGAATGAAGATATTCCATCTTTCTTGTTCTAAACTTGGCTGTTACAAGTAATAAGTATTGGAATAGTTACAGGAGTTGTGACAACCCGTGTTTTCCAGCATGGTTTCTGGTGTGCAGGGGCAAAAATAAATTAATCAAGTATTACTTGGCACTGGAAGTTACTTGAAGACACATCAAAGGAACTCTTAGATGTTGAGCACAATGAAAGGACAAATGGTAGATGAGCACAAAATAGTGAGAGTTTTTGTGCAAAATAATTACATATAGTATTAAGTTGGGGTTGATGTTCTCAAAGGTCTCTTCCAACCTGAATGGTTCTATAAGGATGCATGTGGGAATGCTAGCAGCTGCTGTCACACATGGATTCCAGTGGATATGCTCTTCATGTTTAAGAGTAGTCATGCGAGGTTTGCTCCTGTGAGGCAAACGCTTTCAGTGACAACAAATGGTAGTGCACAGGTTCATTGCAGGCTTCTCCTTAAAATGGGGGAAGAAAGTAGTAATAAAAATGAAGTTTGGTGCTGCCTGTAAGTATCAGAATTCATGAAGGGGTGGCTGCATTTGATACAACTCTCAGTAGGGTAATGCTTGGTGAAATGTAGAAAACACAGGCAAGCAGTTCAGCCTTCATTGGGAATTCATGTCTGTTACTCTCTTGGCAGAATATCTTCTATCCATCAGAGCATTGCAGATGTAAAATGTAAAGGCACTCTGCCCAAACACTTAGATGTTGAGACAATAAGAAAGTTTATCCAAATGTCTAAACTATGACTGTTAGATTTACTAGAAAAAATTACGTATTGAATAACCCAAATAGGAGATTTGGTTATTTTGAATTTAGAACAAAAACCTGTATTGCTAGATACTTCTATATCCTGTTTGTTAAAGTCACTGGTCATTACTGCTCATTAATAATGGTGGGTATGGGTACACTGGAGAAATTAAACTTCTTACATGTTTACTTACTTTCTCTTGAAGTAACATATCCACCAATCCGGACCCAATCCGCTGTATTTCAAATTCAATGCAAAATTTCGAGATTTAGGTTTTGGGGGAAAAATGAAAAGATTGGTTTAAAGTTGTGCATAATAGTTGAGTTTGATTTATTAGAAGCCCTCTAGAGCTGTTTAATTATCTGGTGGGAAGCTGATTTGGTGTGACTTACCGTCCAGAGATCCTGAAGTGACAGCCTGAACTGCTCCTTTATCTTTGGAGAGAAGAGACTTTACCCATTAGTAACGGATTGCTGGATATATTATTTTAGAGAAAAAAAAGAACAAACAGGTAAGATTTTTTCGTTCTCCTCTTCTACTATTTCCTGTCTACTGCAAAGGCATTCTCTGTCATCTTTGATCCATCAGCTGTTGATTGTTTGAAGATATGATCAGGTAGTCTCAAAGTACACAAAATCTGAGTGTAATAATTTCTGCAAATATTTTGTACTGTGGCTGTAGACTATTAGTACGCTTTCTGGAAGAAGACAGTTTGTAGTTGCAAGTTGCAGATACTGAGGATCTAAGGATGTTAGTTTGGGGACTTTGAAAGTAAAACTTGGGCAGAGCAAGAAAAGTTAGGGTAGCTTCTGTAGATAATCCATATAGAATATCTGTGATTGTTTGCTCTGTACATGACAATAAAAAAGTTATGACATCGTGAGTCAGCCTGCAGTTGGTCATAAAACAGCGTTTCCCATCTGACAAGAAATACAGTTACGTTTTGAAAAGTTTTAGAAAAGTGCCTGACACAAAGTTTGTGCTTTTTTTCCAAAAGGTATTGCCTTTTTGATACTGTATTTAACTTGGAATATGGTAATGCATGCACTGTACCAAGGCTTTAGGTTATTTTTGACCTCTAGCAGGCATTGGTAAAACTAAAATTTTAATTTCTCAGTGTGACTGTATTTCAGGATATGGGCTTTTTTTGAGCTATCTTTTTTTTTTAGGATATGGGCTTTTTATAAGCTATCTTTTTTTTTCTGACAGTGTTTGTATGATCAGAAAAAGCTGGAAGCTGAAGTCAGGAGCACATTAGTGGAAGTTAATCCTAAATTTAGATTTTATGCCTTAGTTTCATGAATCTGCTTTTATGGGTAAGACAGCAATTTCAAGGAAAAAAAAAGGAAGAGCAAAAAATATTTAAACTACTTCACACATGCATTGTACACGTATCTGTTGATTGTAAGTTAAATCGATTTAATCTTTCATATAAGTAAGTAGTTTGGGTTCAAGGTCAGGTTGATGGGGCTTAGCGATCTAATTTAGTAGATGCTGGCCTTACCCACAGTAGCAGGCTTGGAACTGAATGACTTTTAAAGGACCCTTCCAACCCAAACCATCCTGTGGTTCTGGAAGTGTAAATTATAATGTTCAGTATTAATTTAAAGTAACAAAAATGGTGTTGGAGTTACCGTAGTGTAAATGAGATCAGCATCCAGTGTGTGTTGGGATTCACAGCTGTGCTGGGATTTCTTCCATTGTGAGTCACTACAATATAAGTAGACAATATTGCTGTTGTTTGAACATGGGAAATTATAGGGCAAGGTAAAAAGGCATAGGAGGGATTTTGGTAGAAATCTTCACAATTCTTAAGATGCTTATTAGTGGGGGAGACAGGGAAGAACAAATACAGTGTGAAGGTTCCTCAAGCTTTTTGTCAGGGAATTTTATGTTTGAGTTAGCTCAACACTTAGAAAACTTTCCCTAACTCCCTCTAAGAATTCTTCCCTTTAAAAAAATGCAATGAACACACCAAAAAAAAGTGAAAAACATCCTTTCATTTTTTGCCATTTAGTGTCTTGAAATCTATGTACATATTTTTAGTCCTATAGCAAGTATTAAGCTATTGGGGACAGCACAGTTTTTTTTATTCATAGACACTATATTTTACTACTGATCATGGATAACCATTTGCTAAGTCTGAGGCAGAAATAGACTTTTCAGTTCTGCAACCACCGTTAGAAAACAACACAGGTGGGGTTTAGGGGCAAAAAGTGGGGAATGTGGCGTTCTAAAGATATTTTCTTGTCTTCCAATCAAATGTGCAGGCTTGGGGCGGGTTACTCTAAGCTTGGAAATTGATCCTTAGCCTTCAGAATGACTTAGCACTATGTCCATAGTTGCAGAAGCATTACTTTTTCCCAAACTCCTATTGGAGCTGCTCATTAGTTTGCTGTGAAGGAAGTGTTAGGAAGAGAGACAGGTGAAAGAGTTAAGAAATGGGGGAAGGAAAGGAAGGAACCAAACAGATGAGGAAGGTGAACTTTCCAGTGGTTTACACTGGTGATAGGCTTTTTGCTACTGGCTGATCCACTCATTTGCCCTACTACTGTTGTCTGGATCAGAAGAAAAATCAATCTATGGATACACAACTAATTGCAGACAGTGATGAAATGCATATCCTAAAATCACTTTTTTATTACCCTTGTAAGCTCAGAGCACAATAGAAAAGGGTTGTGCTTCCCTCTCCAATGGTGTAATTTAAATACTTATTTTGCAAATGAAATAATTGTAAATATGAACCAGACACTTATAAAAATACCAGTAATTGTAGCCGCTACAAGCTTAGTTGCTATCATTCAGTTTGTGTGTTTCTGCTTGATTATTGTTGGATCTTATTTTTCTGTTGAGAGAGGACATTTCCTTTAAATGACAACTTCCTTAAATGCTCCTGAAGTAATAGTAGCATCCCAAAATGAATGTATAAATAATTGTTACTACAACTTTACTGAAGTTAGTTTTAGACAGAACTGTAAGGCAGCTGTTCATTGACTTTTTATAGTGTTTACAAAGGGTATTAAGCTGTCTCAGATTTAATGTGGGTAAGGATGTATTTTTTACTTCTGCCTTGTCACAAGAAAGGACGATATTAGAGAATGTTACTGTAACCAAATACAGAACATTGTAGAGGTGTTGAGAAACAGTGCAGTATTTTGAAAGGCAAGGGAATGTTGGTCTTTGAAGAGGAAAGTTCTTCAGAAGCCTGTTTTCTGTGGAAAGTTTGCCAGTGCATTGTTTGAGATTATTTTATGCTATACAATATAAAATATAGTATGGCATAAAAAAATATTGTATCATGAAATAATTATTGAGAGTTAAAAACTTCAAAGAAATTTGTTTTAGAATATGGGTTTTTTTTCTTTTTAAGAATTGCATGGTCATTAAGAATTTCGTTTTGCTTTAGTGTGTTGGAAGTTGAGCCAGAAAAGTCAAACCAAGGTCTCTGAAGCTCCTGTGCCATACAGCCACTGATCCAGTTGTTCTGTTTTTTCTCACTAGTGTGTAGTTGGTGGGTGCAATGCCAGCTTTGCATCTCAGGGAGGACTTGCCCGTCATGTGCCCACACACTTCAGCCAGCAGAACTCTTCAAAAGTTGCCAGCCAGCCGAAGGCCAAAGAGGAATCTCCATCTAAAGCTGGAATGAATAAAAGAAGAAAATTAAAGAACAAGAGACGACGATCACTACGTAAGTGTTCTGCAGAAGTAGAAGTTCTTGAAAGGTTTGTCTTAGATTGAAAGTTCCTCCTCACTCTGGTGGTTTCTCTGCGTATTTGAATCCGGTAGGGTTGGTATTCCTTGTGATGGGAAGAAAACAATTCCAGATTCTGTTTGTGTTACTTTTCAGGGTAAATCTCTTTGTTAAGGAAGAAAGATCAGTTTCCTGTGAGCAACAATTGGAGCTGGCGATTGAAAGCAGCTTTTCATTTCAGAGCTGCTTTTTGTTTACCGACTATATTACTGTTGGAAAGTGTTCTGTTTAGTGCTGATGAGATCTGAACTTCAGACGGAGATTGCGGATTCATATAAATTAGACATAAATGCATGTTATATAAGCCCTTTTTTGAGCACAACATTTCATTATGTTAATGACAGTTTTATGAGCATAACCAAGATCTAATTTTGGGCAGAATTGACTTGCTATTTTTTTTAATCTGTCTCCATATAGTTGATGTTCATTAATTTTATATGAACCAATGTGCTGAGAGGTGTGATTTGTCATTTAAAGTGAAAACTGTTTCCTGTAGCAAGAAATAATCACTTACCCAGTACCTCTTGTAGTCCATTTGGATCTGGCAGTTTGATTCCTGGGTTGTCCTAGCATTAGACTAATAAAATGTCAAATTTCTATAGAGATTCTAATCTATAGGAATAGTTAGGAAAGATTAGATAATTGTTAAAATATGTCACTTTGGTTTATAATTACTTTGGATGCAGCTCTCCAGTACCAAACTGATCATTTGCTAGTTTTAAAGTGTTACTGTGACACCTGCATTTTAGAGACATGAAAAAACCCATTTACATTTTTGTCTGCTGGTAAGTCAACAGCTGAAGAAAAAACTACATGAATTTTTACTTGTGGTGCAAAGTCTGTCTTACAGTATTGGAAAGTAGCACAAGATAACTTTTTTTATGAACCACTGGACATTTTAAATCTCTGTTCACAGTCTTATTTCTCCAGAACTCTTCTGTGGCAGAACTTGTAACTGTATCCATCTTTCTCTTCCTGTGAAGAAATACAGTTACCAGTTATTCAAATGGTATGCAACAATGGGTTCACATACTAGTGGTCTTAGGTGGCTACTCTTTATCACATGATTGTGATTTATTCTTAATACCTCACCTGTGTTTTAAGGAACTTTATGGAAATTTATGAAGCAGTGGTCATGTTGCTGCCTTGCATGCAGACAAGCATGTCCTGGGAAGTCACAGTATCCCCTGGAATTCTGAAAAGTTTCCTGAGCCACTGGCTATGCTTGGGTATTCTTAAAATATATATGAGCAAACTGTGTTGTGAAACACATCTTAAAAGCAGAGATTTCAAGAATTCCTCTAATTTTGATTCAACATTTAAAGAAATTAGAAAACTGTTTCTGTCCTTTTCAGAATTTGATTTTCAAAGAGCTTTCCCTTTCACTCTAGAAATCTGTGTAAATGAGAAGGTTCAAGAAGTGAAGGCTCGCTTTGCAGTATCTTTTTGCGTCTTAGATGTAGTAAGAGAGACATCTTGAGATAATTGCAGGTTCCTAGAGGATTATTGTGACTTATTGACTGTGTTACTTAAAATATGGTTGTCTAAGACTAGTCACTTCAAAATTTTCATTTTCAGAGGTTCCTGAGTTGCATCTTAGCTTGGTTCTCCATATTGATTTTGTTAGGTGGCTGATTTAATGCATCTTAATTCATTTGCTCCCCCCACTATATGCAGAAGTAGTTTTTCAGGTTGGCATTTTATTAGTAATTGATAAACATTAAATTATATTATATTATTTGACTTACAAATTTCAAATCAGAGCTTCATAATTAACAATTCAAATCACCTGCTAAGATGTTGTAGTTGTAATAAGAATTTGCTGCAGAATTTATGAATGAGTTTATGACAAAACATGTAAATAATAAATATTGTGGGAATGTTAAAGACCAGACTGTAGTATTTGAATGGTGTGCTGTCTTGATCAAGTGTTGCACAGGAAGAAAAATGACAGCTGCTTGAGCAATTTCTTATCTTCTTGCCTCTTGAGACAAATGCAGTGCTGGCTGTAGACTTTTGCCTTAAGGCAGGAATCATCTCTAACTGAGTTGGGAACTGACTACTGTAATGTATTACTCCAGAGGGTATGTGACCCAGAAATGTATCCAAAGTTGATGGCATTTTCTGAAAATGCTAAGTATTGGCAGTTTTCCTTTCAAACTTTGTGTGGATTATTGATGGTGAAGTGAACGTGACAGAGGGCTGATACAATCTTGCTTGTCTTCCTGTTTCTTAGCTTAGGTTTAGGTAAAGAATGAAGTGTGCAAGTTTGTATGTTTTGTCTTTACGAGAAGAATGGGGGAAGGCAAAACCCTTATCTAAGAAGCCAAAATAACACAATTAACATCATGAAGTGTTTTCTGTCAAGAGTATATAAAGCTAAGAACTTGGATTTATATTTAGATATTTTTAAGTGCCCAAAAGGAGAGGTGTTTAACACATGTACCAGGTTCTCTGCAAATAGAGTTACAAGGACTTAATGATGTGGATGTAAAACAAAATGCCATTTGATAGTGGTCAATCTGTTTAAATCACCTGCAGATAATAATTTGACGAAAACTGACAGTTTTGCACCACAAAACAATTTGTCTCTGGAAAAAAATGTTGTCAACATGTTCTTTCTACTAGATGGTTTTATTAGACCCTGGCTTTTTTAAAAGTTGTAAGTGGATTACTACCTATTTATTGATAACTGATGGCCAATATATGCTGTTACTAAAGCACCCTCATGTATAAATTCTTAATAGTTTAAGTACAGCAAATTTATACATTTGCTTTCTCTGTTTTGTATCTGAAGGTTAACACCCTTCTGTAAGAGAGTGTGTAATGAAAAAGGAGACTTTACTGTGGCTATGTGTGATGAGAGTACAGTCTTCTAACTTGAACTATAAAGAGGATTTTTACTGTTACTTAATTGGTTTTTTAACATCTTGCCATTTTAAAGTGTTTTACTTTTCTTTTGTCCTGTCTGTAAACAATGCATGTTCTTATAAGTTTGAAAATCAGCCTTTTATCATAAAAGCTTGTTTTACTGGTTGCACCTTTTTAGCTGATTATAGCATGGTGCTATAGAGATCTTATTTGTCTTAGATCTTTTGATGTAGAATAATTCAGGATTAGAGTCTGTGGCTTGCTTTCTCTTCTGGATAGCCTTTTACATGTTCCTTCATTCCTGTAGAGTGACATTTAGAGCCAAATATATTGAAAGTGTGTACCTCTAAAATAGGTTACAGTATTGCTATTCTGAAGCTATCTTGAATACAGTATTGTCACTTGCTTTTTCATTGCAAAGATGACACTGTAGTTATTAACAAGCATGATAATTGAGTTCACAGGAGGAATATAAGAGAGATAAGGAAGCTTACTGTCCATGAAATTTACAGTAAGACTCTGTTAGTTATGTAGGGCTTGGATTTTCATTTGGTAGGTTACTGGTATGATGATGTTAATTTATTTGACTTAAGGAATTGATGTGTACTTGGAATTTGTATTATTAAGCAGGAAGGAATATACTTAAATCTAATTCCTCAAAACCAATTTCATAGTAAAGATGCATAGAAAATACAACACTAATACTTAGTAAAGAATAAATAAAATTATTCAAACACTTTTGAAAAATTGCACCCTTTCTTCTGAGTTTGCTGAATGTTTTCCACTGTAAATCCTGGAGACATTTGCTGCATGAAATTGAAAGCAAAAATTTGGGGTTGTTTTTTTTCCCCTACTTTCCATGCTCCCTCCTTTCCTTCCTCATATTTATTTATCAAATATTTATATGCTTGCATCAGTGACCACCTGCAGCATGAGCTGTGGTCCTACATTGCCACCACTTAGAGCAAGAAAACGCTGCAGTGAGATGATTGCCTAATTGGCAGCATCCAACTGAGATGGAGCAAGGACAGAACAGAATGTACAGATGAATGCTTACCAACAGTCAGCCCCAGGAGTGTAGCAAATGCTAGCTTTAAGTGGAATTTGTAGTTCATTTTGAAATAATGGATACAGGAATATAGAAGCTGTTTTAAATGAAGACAGCAGAACTTTGAATCACTATTTATGCAGATTTCAGGGTAATACGTAGTTGATAATGTAATATCAATTCCTATTCTTAGTTTTAATTTCAGTGTTTTATTTGATAAATTGCTACTCTCAAGTAAGGCTTAAAATTGTGAGTATTTTCATTCAGACTTTTTTGCTAAGGTAATGTTAATACAGTTTTATGTGGTGTATTTTAAAACTTTAGTGTGAAGTATTTCTAATACCATGTAAATATGCTATTTTTTAGTTTAAGTACTTTTAGTGTAGAATTGATGGATCTTCTTTTACACTCTAAATCAAAATTCAGTAATCTTTTTACTAGTCAAGAAATACTTAACTATAAAAGTCCTTTTCTAAAAGGAAAAGGTCATTATAATGCCTGCTGGTTTTACACTGGCTGTAAAATCTCAGATGGATGTTAGTTGTGCTTTACTCATAAATTGAAGGGTACTATGTGATGCAGTTGGTGCTTTTTGGCTAGAAAATGTTTACTAATAGTCAAAGAACATGGAATGACAGCTTTTACATGGAAAGAAGTGGAGTTTTTCACCTGACTGTTCAGCATTATTGAAACTTAAATGGGTGAATGTAGTTACATTTTTGGAAATAGCTGTTTCATGCACAGGCAATGTGTTTTGACCAAACTTGAATTGTGCTTTTCTTGGAGTAATTTCTTCCTCTCAGTGAAATTAATGTCTGCAGCTCTCTGACAAGGTAGTGCTACTGATAATGATAAATGATTTGCTAATGAATCCTTCAGACTTCAGACCTATTTACATGCTTGAATGTGTTTGAATGCTTTGAATGTGTTGAACACTAAGGATCTCTTTTCCTTTTTTCCAGCAAGACCTCATGACTTCTTTGATGCACAAACACTGGATGCTATAAGACATCGAGCCATCTGCTTTAATCTCTCAGCACATATAGAAAGTTTAGGAAAAGGCCACAGTGTTGTATTTCATAGTACTGTAAGTATATATATGATGCATTCTGTTTGTTTACCTTTGTGTCTTAAAAATCTAATCTTTCAGAAAGATTTCTGTTTTCCTCTTAGTGCTGTAGACATTTAATCAGAAATAAGCAATAGTGGCTATTTTATACTGTTGAGTTGTCCACTGCTATTAGTAAATAACTTTTAAGAAGTATTGGTGGTAGTTGTTCCAGCTCACAAATTGAATGGATTGCAACATTTCCTGTCTGATCCACTTGGGGAATATGTAACAGCAACTTCGTGTTGCAGAAAATAATTGATTCTATCTTCTAAACGAGAATGCAGTTCAGATGGCATTTCCATGATCATGAGTGACAGTGCTAATTTATCACAAGAAATATTTTGGGTGTATAATTGAATATTTAAAGATGCTGTTCTAAAATATGTGTTTATTCCCTTTTTTTCTCCAGTTTAAAAGATATAATCCTGAATAAATGTATTCCTGTCCCTATTTTTTATTTTAAAAAACTTACCACCAAAATATCAGTGAATTGCTAGAAGGAGGCAAGAACCAAGTGGGGAACTTGTGTTTGCATAGGAAAGACATCAGTATTAATTTACAAGAGTTCAAAGCGGGGATAAAGTACTGAATTGGAGTAGAACGATCAGAAGTTTAAAAAGTTGTATAACCTCAGGTTTTCTTAAGCATATTGGGAGCTGAGGGCATGTAAAAGGTGGAGACTTGGCTGAAGAAAAGAAGTAGGAGAAGGGACAAAATGGGGAGGGATGGTTTTAAATTGGTAGAATAGTCCAGACAAGGAGTGCTGACTGATGTGTCTTCAGCTACAGCTTAATCTTAGTATGAGATTCAAGCTCTTGAGCTATCAGTCTCATTCCATAAATAAAAGATGATTTTGTCTGCGTGAAACTTATTTCACCTTGTTCTGCAAGACTGATGATTGTTCTGAATACCTGTGGGCCTGTATTGGAAATCTTTTACAAATGATTTCTGCTGAACTTTATGTGCATTGAGCACCAGCTGTAAGTGGAGATTGTGAGTGGTTTAGCTGTTACTGTATTTAAATCTCATTCTAGTTTTCCTGGCCAATGTGGATTTTACAATGCTGTGAGAAAAGCAGATTCTCTTCCAATTCACAGTTTACTTTAATCTGAAAGGTTATCCAGGCAGTCCTCTCAATTGTGGAAGAACAGCTCTGGCTATTGGAATAATTCATAAGGAGGTGGAATTAGAGGGAGAAATCTACTCTAAAACTGCTTCAAATTAACTTGAAGGAAGTGGTGAAAATCCTTATAGCTCATCCGTGCATGCATGACTCGAGATGGTAGGAGGTTGATTAGATCTGAAATTGCTTAGACCTCAGTTGTGGTAGAGGTTGTACCAGTGGGAGAACTGCTCTAGGACTCCAGCCCCATGCCGCGCTTTGCTACTGTATTTTGGTGCATTGGCTTGTGCTGAACAGCAGCTTTGTTGATGAGACTCAGCCTAAAATCAGCTTTAAAAAGAAAAGGTAGGCCAGGAGCAGTTTTGTGCACGTGCAGTTACACTGAGCTAATGATAGCTCAGATGCAAGCACTTACTCATTGTGCATCACTTAGGAGCATTAGGACATGGGATTTGAATGGTGACTGGCTAAATGGCATAATAAGTTCGTGTGGTCCACCTTCAGATGAAGAAAAAATGTGTAATTATCAGAGACATTAATTTGAAAGGTGGAAAATAGGAAGATGAAATTGCCTTGGTGTCTGAAAACAACCATAAATGATGTGGCTTTATTGTTTTATGCAGCATAAGAATAATGTCAGCACAATGCAGCATCTTTCAGGACAGATAATATAAAGAATTTCTAAGCAGTCACTGTAGATAACTTTCATGTCCTCTGAAAAGGCACATCCTTTCATTTATATATACCTTTTTTAACACATCTTTTTCTTGGTAGATATGGAGAGATTTAGAATGCAGTCATTAATAAAACCTTTTTGAAGAATTGTGCTTGCCATCCAGAATACACTTTTGACTTGATTATGGGTTTTTTTCTACTTGTTTTTTTTTTTTTTTAATTGAGTCAAATTCTTTGTATTTTAATTCTCTGAATTGTTAGATGGAAAAAGCCAAACACATTTAGTTATTACACTGATTAAAAAATACAACTTATAGGTTACCCTGTCATGCCACCCCCAACCTTTGAAATGGCTTGAATTAATTCTCTTAAAATATTTGAACACTAAACTGTTCTCTGGTTTTAGCTTTTTTAGGCATTTCAGTTCAGTGGCCACATGTATTTTAACTAGTTATGTTGTTTTGATATATCGAAACTTTGTAAGACAGTAAATGAATACAGTGACATGCCTACCAATTTACAGTGTGAAATTGTTTTCTTTTTCCAGAAGAGGTCAGCAAAACTCCGTGTCTGATTTGAGACAATTTTGATGCATGTTTCCTTTGAATTTCCATTTTGTTTCTAGGACAGTGCATGAAATGTAGAGAGTATAGCAAGAATATTTCCAAATAAAGCTGTATTAAGTATACATCTTCTGGCTGAATTGTGTTTTTCACTTAAAAACTTAAATGGACTTAAGTTCTTTGCAAAACAGTTTTAAGTCTTCAGAGCATATTTATTGCAGACACACAGCTTTCAAGGAGTATAACAGTTTGCTTTCTATGACTGTCTAGTTGGACATGAACAACAACTTTTGAGCAAAAAATCTGGAGTTTGATTTTAATTACGATTTTATAATTATTATAGGTAATAGCGAAAAGAAAAGAAGATTCTGGCAAAATAAAACTCTTGCTTCATTGGACACCAGAGGACATGTGAGTATATTGCTAGTGATAATGTTTTAAATGGGGAAGGATTTACAGTGGGATCAATGAAGTGTTACTAAATTATTTTGTGCCTTTCAGTATTTGAGTTAATGTTTTAAAAATGCTTTTCAAAAAGTAATTTAGAAGTTTAGAAATTAATAAACAATGAGTTTATTGATTTTTACTTTACTTTCAAGTCTTTGGGCTCTAATACCAGTTCAGTTAAATTTGCATCCATCTTTTTAATGCATTTTGTCACAAGTTTCAATTCATCTTGAGAGACAAAAGCTAAAATATTCTTATAAAATGGGCAGTTTTTTGATTCCTTTTAGGGCAGATGGTAGTACTATATATAACAGCATTCTGAAATTGTTCTTTCTAAAAACTTACAGGTAAAGACAGTTTATTTTAAGATAAGCATTAAGAAGTATGCAACACTGGAAACATGAAAAATAAATAAAAGAGTAATTTTTTTTTTGAATACAGAGTTGAATGAGTTTTTTGCTCATGCAGATGAATTCAGTGTTAGAATCCCTGCGTTGGAGAAGACAGGTTGTTCAGTAACGTTAAGACATTCCCAATGGAATTTAGATTCGGTTGGTCAGGTCAGAGGAATAACATGTTTTATATTGCTGTTTGTTGCATCTTGGTTGGGTTAGACAGGTTAGATAGAGTGTATTTCATGCACTGACTGATGGAGTTTTGAATTACTGAGTATTCAGTTCATCTGGGTTATTTCATTTAAGCAGAGGAAATGCCAAGGTATCCTGGCACGTGCCGTCAGTCTGTCTTACACTGTCAGGGTACTCGCACTTCAGAAAGTGGAATGCGCTCGTGGTGATTCCTTTCCACTCCACTGAGCTGTTCATCAGCCTTCCAGGCGGAGCTGGGAGTAATGATTTCACTTCTACTCTGAGACCTCTTGAGAAACTGTTAGAAGTTCTCCAGGTTATCCATACGTTTAGGGTATTTTTCAGGAAAAGTAAATACAAGTCTTTAAATTGTTTCCTTTACGAGAGGGAAATAACTTTTAGTGGGTTTGGAGAGTGGGGGTTGTTTCGTTGGTTTTGGTTTTTTTTAAGAGCAGGAATTTATTTTTGATGCCAGTAAATCAGCTTACTGAGTTGTTGTCTTTCTGTATATTTCAAATAGTCTCTGCATGTGAAAAGTTTTCTTATTTGCTGTTTGCATCTTGAGCATATAGTTGCTACTGAAAATGTCTTCCCAATGTTGGTTGTCCAAAAACTGATTTTTGGCTATATTTAAAAAACTTCTATGATGTTTTTCCACCTTTCATGATCCATAAGACTTAGTGAATAAATGGATTGCCTGCTGGGTTTTCTCCCTCCCCCTCTGCCCTGTTGTTTTTTCTTTTTTTCTTCCACCTTCATCTGAAAAGTGTAACTGGAGAAACTCCTTTTCCTGCTGGGTTAGAGATTCTTGATTTCATTTCATGTTTTGAATGGCTTAACCAAAAATACGAATGTGAGTTGCAGCTAACTTCCATACAAAGTAAAATCTGCAAAATACAGATTCATTGAAATAATTTGCAAAAGTCTGTGAAAGTACATTTGGTTTTGATCAGAGAAAAAGCTGTTACATTTAGTTGTAAGTGTTGGGCTTCTCAGTTTGAAACCTGTGTCAAAGAGTTAGACACCTTAATTACAATGTCAACTCCTCCCCCAACCTGAAATTAAT
This sequence comes from Eulacestoma nigropectus, assembly GCA_013397775.1. Taxonomy (NCBI): domain Eukaryota; kingdom Metazoa; phylum Chordata; class Aves; order Passeriformes; genus Eulacestoma; species Eulacestoma nigropectus. Next base: position 1,422,615 of record VZTE01007282.1, read on the forward strand.
CTTTGGCTTCTAGGACATGTAGAAAATTTTAAAAACCCCACCAAAAACCCACAGAAGAAAATAATCAAACAATTAACTTCAGCAAAGTTGGAGCATTTTGCCATTGAAAACTTTGAGCCTGGAGCAAGCAAATTAGGGTGTCTCAAAGCTCAGTGCCTGCAGTATATTCTGTCCTTTAACTGAAGAGAATCAAGTAATTTTATACCCAGTAAAATAAATTATTTTCAAAGGTCTGGTTGTTTTTTCCATTGCCTGTTTTCACATTAAATTGTTACAGTGGAGAATGTAGTGTCATTATCATTGTATGCTTGGAATATACTTCTGGAATAATCTAAATTCTGTTCAGTATCTTTTTCAAACTGACAACCTGAAAAACTTTGAAGTATAATGTGTAAAGATTGGCTGCCTTTCCTCGCTCCAGTGAAGATGCTTTTTAACCAGGGAAATGTGAAAATTGCTTCATATGTACTAGTTTACCACATAATTTTATGGTAAGAAAAACAGTTGATCTTTTTTGAATATTTTTATTTTATTTATTTATTCATAGTCTGCCTGATGTGTGGGTAAATGAAAGTGAGCGACATCAGTTAAAAACTAAAGTAGTTCATTTATCAAAGCTACCAAAAGATACTGCCTTGCTTCTGGACCCAAACATATACAGGTAACATCTTAACTTTGAAACTTTCTTTACTTGAGTGTAATCTTAAGCCTCGCTTAACTTTTTGACGTTGGAAAATCAGGATTGCTAATGTATTATACACCAGATCAGGGAGCCTTGGTACTGTAAACGTCCAGGAGTTAAGTTCTGAGGTCTTAAGTTATTTCAAAATTACTTCTTGAACTAAACTCTAGTTACTGAGAAACGGGGAATGTGTGTATTTACCAAGTGTATTTTACTTTTTTGTGCTTGGTGTACAGAAATTCTAGTAAAGGAGGTACATACAGTGGAATCCTGAAAGATCACTTCTGTTAAGATCACATGCTGGTTTGTATACCAATTTTTTTAAAGTCCAAATTTATCTTTCCATATTATATTCAGCTGTAATACATGCAGTATTACCTTGAAACTTGTACTTGTATTCAAGTACTGTTACTTTTTTATTACAAGATTCTTTATAGGGGGACAAAAGGGAGCAATCCGTGTTACTTGTCTTTGAGCTACTTTCACATTTCTGTTTTTAGGCCCTCAGATTGGCTTCTAATCCATCTGGTTTCTAATGATTTCCTGATTCTCCCCCCCACCCCTTTATTTCTGCTCTCCCATGATTGTCAGTACCCACAGTTCTGTGTGTACAGTTTTTAAAGGTAATCTGAAATGCTTAATTCATTCTGAAATTTTGAACATCCATAGAGACGTATTTATGTGATTATATTAAAAATCCATGAAAACGGGTTGTGGAAAGAAAGTTTATCGTAACAGAAGTTCAGTGTTCCGATGTTTCTTCCTTAACATCCAGTGACCAAGAGTCTCAAGGAGTAAATAGAACACTAATCTGAGGTCTTTCAGTGCAATAAGCCTTTCAGTTCACCTTTAATATTCAGCATATTTCACTAATCAAATTAATGAAAACTTGCTTTACAATATGAAAATAAATCCTACTGTATTTGCTATCTTTGTAAATGTGTTTTAAATACTTACCTCAGTCTATGAATCATTGATATTAATGGTAAAATCATAAAAATGTTATGGTGAAATTGGATTGTGTTTTAAAACTGCTTAACACAGTGATTTTTATAATCTAATTGAGGTGTTAATAATTTTATATTGATTACCTTTGCTGAGCTTGGTAGGTTAGTTTGCTTTGAAAAGGAAAAAATAACCTTTTAAAATAAAAATTTAATGATCCCTGCGATTAAGTCCTTGGAGAAAAATTAGCAAGCCTTTCTATCTCTCCCAAATAAAACTGAGGTCCCCACATGTAATGTTGTACTCTATTTTTAGCAGTATGGATCAGTCTGTGATTGAAATGAGGTTTTGGGACCAGCTGAGGGAGCTTAATGATACAAATTTAAAAACCAAAACTTTGCAAGAGGAACACATAGTCAAAGAAATTCAGTGGCAGCTATTAATGTCATGATAAAATGTCATGCTTTAATAGAAAGTTTGAAATAATTACCTGAAATGTACATTTTATGCGATCATCTGAAATGGCTCTTGGTTTTAATGAAATGAAAGTAGATTTTGTATAGTCATGATTTCATAGTATATTCAGCTGACTGATATATACATCACAGGGCCTTAATGTAAAGCTGTACCATCTTCTTTTACAGAACAATGCCCCAGAAGAGGTTGAAGAGGTAAAAACCAAGCAAGTGGGGACACACCTGCAGTCTTAGTCACTGACAATGGATTTAGAAATAAAGTTGCACATTAGTCAAATCCCATCTTTTTTTTTTTCTTTTTTTCTTTTTCTTTTTTTTTTTTGTTAGAGAAATATTTATGCTTAGTGTAAACATTCTGTGAATGAAGTTGATGCTTCCGTGGAATATATTAATATATTACTGTATATCCACATTTTCATGGAATGGTACAGTGGGAGACTGAGCAAACACTCTTCTGGCAACTTAGTGGAACAACTAAAAGGCTTTGCATGCTTGCTTCTTTAAGCTGCTTTTTTCTTTAGTGAATACAGTAGTCTATATTTGATGAAAAGAAAAAGTAACCATCACCATTTACTCCCGATTCCCAGGAGAACTGTTAACAAGCTATTGGGCTTCCTGTCAATGTTAACTAAATCTAACATATGCCAGACAATAGAACAGCTACCAAGGGATTATCCTGTTGCCCTTTGAGTGTGGTGGATAGTAATCATTCGTCATTTGTAATCCTGTGTCCTTTTGCAGATCCCTAAAATATGTTGGATTATGATGTTGAAACAAATGTTGATGGAATGCTTGTCTTTTCCAGTCAACTCTGAATACATATAGTACGGTCTCAAGATGTTAAGAGTGTTGCAGTCTGTCTGACCCCCTTTGCAGGAGTAGTATAGTGTGTTAATCAGATCTGCTTTGATGTGATCCGTATCAATGGACAGGTTTGGAAAAACCTCGATGTAAGCAGTCAGTGTTACTGGTGATTTATTTTGCATTTTTGACCCTCTAGGATCCCCATTCACTTGTAAAGTATACTTTATTTGGCCTAATGTTTTCTAGATGTAAAGAAAATGGTATTTTTTAAAAAAAAAAAAATCTAGAAACTCAATCCTTTATGCACCAAAGTTGGCTTTGAAAAGGAAAGTAAAATCATTTTCTTGCTTAATAAGCAAGAAGCCGTGGATTTTTTTTAACTGACAAATAGAGATGCGTCTAACCTGTTAGTCTTTGTATGGAGACAAAAATGTTGCATATAGATAATAGGACATTGCTTGTAAATATTTCAGCAGATTTGTAATATATTTTTATAATATGAAATGTACTGTAGATGTTTTTCTAGAGGCATGAAAGTTAAAATGTATATATTACGGTAGAAATAATATTGAAGGATATTGTAATTCACTAGTGCTGCCAGAAGAATTGTTTAAAAAAAGCACCTTCCTTAACAGTAAAAAAAACCTTCTTTTACATACCTAAGGGACTATATACTACTGTTAGTATCTGTTGTAAGAACAAAAATACATTGAACATCCTTCCCAGAAATCTTAGAGGGATGAATAGTACCCATAATTAATTCATGGCGCTCCTTTCTAATAGTGAACACAGAATTAGTTTTTTCCTTACTGTAGGAAGGAACTAATATGTAAAATTTGTATGGATATATGCAGTCAAACTGCAGAGTTAGTCCTCCTTGTTGGGGAGGAGTTTACTACAGTGAAACTAATAACCAGCAGTTTTTACACTAAATTTTTATTAAATAGATTAAGACTTAAAGTAACCCTTTGGTTGCAAAAGTGAGCATATCTTAATGTAATACAAATGCATTCTGCATTGGTACTGACACGAGTCTTGCTTAGCTCCAGTGGGTTAAAAATGTTACTTATATACACAAAAAAATAATCTTATCAACGTATGAAGTGCAGATTAAAAGCACCACTAATATAAGATGTTCTGGAATGGTTGTTTAATAAGGGTATTATTCATAAAATCTGTAGTGACGTGACTTTATTTTTGGAAAAAAATGCAGTGTTTTGGTTTTTTATTTTTTTGCTTGAGCACTTCACCTACTGCTTTTTCTGTACCTATAAAGTAATCCGTAATCTTTGTTTCTTTTTTTTGAATTTGTTATAAAATTGCCAAATAGAGGTGTTTCAGATATAGTTTGTATTTGTATTTTTTTAATTTTATTGCTTCATGAGTTTCTTGTAAGTCATTTATAATTGACAGATGATTGTAGACCTTGCCTGAGTATTTTTTCTAATAAAACAAAGCAAACAAACCTCATAAGCTTCAAAGTTGTAAGTTTTCAATGAAGTTTTCAAAAACAAACATAAAAATTACTATTTCCTCTGTAAGTTGTAACACACACCTTTGCAGAAGGGGGAATTCATGGATTCAAGTTACGTGGTGTTCACATAAAATGTGACTTTTCCTGGGTTTGAGAAAATTATTATCTGGTGTTCTCATGGTAGAGTTTCTGCTTTGAAAGCAAAAATCGGTTTAAATAATAAACATCTGTGAAGAAATGGATACATTGGAGTTAGTTAAACTTTCCGTAATAGTCAAAAGGTAAGTGGACTTTCGGCTGATTTTTACCTTGAAGTTATCAAAGTGAATTGCTAGAACTATTTATGCTTGAAAGTTATTTGCATTCTACAAATTCTGGAACTACTTGGTGGTGTTTTGTTTCAAATGCCAGTCTTGTTCTCGAAAGCTCTGCTGCAGTTTTTGTGTGGGCCCCTGGGTAGGTTTCACTTTTGTTGGAATACCAGGTACATGGAACTGGCACAGTGTGCTGGGGGGCGCTGATCACTTTGTTCTGAAAATAATCTTATTCTTACTCTTGAAAAGAGTTTATGGCCTCTCCCCTTTTAAGAAATTCCATGTGCTTTGTTTTGGGATGTTTGGGATGTAACATTCAAAGGTTTCTCCCTGTCTTTCTCAAGAACATTTTTTTAATATTAGGTTTTCCAGACATCTACAGATTGCATTCCCTCCCAGCTTGAGTGTTTATTTTCTTCGTAGAGAAATGTCATCTCCTTGAAAGTGACACTTTTCAGGAGTTGTAGTGCACACAAATGTCGTGTTCAAAATCACTTTCTTCTGGAATGTGTTGGCTTGAATTTTACAGTTTTCTAAAATGGAATAATAGGATTTTTGAGTGAGGGATGGTGTTTTGGGATCGAAGACCAGCTCTGCCTGTTGCTTAAGTGGATGGAAATTCTTGTCTGGGAAAACTTGCTGGCATTTGGGCATAGCACACAGCTGATTGTTTGAAACTAGATCTTACTCTGTTTGCTAAAGCACCTTAATAATCTGTTTATTAAAGACAGAGCAGAAACAGATCAGTATTTTTCTTATTCTTACTTTGCATATAATTTTCTCAAATTACTGTGGGTCTTTCAGATTTTGGCCAAATTGTACAATAGGTTGCACTATATTTTTCTTCTATAGTCCATGAAGTAATGATATCAGTCATTCCAATTTGAATTGCACATTAATTCTGGACTAGCTTCATTTGGGAACAAACAGGTAAATTGTGTTGAAACATGCATTGTTTTTAATGATAGAAGTTCTGGTTGATTTCTGTTCCCTTCTGGTTTTCAGTACCGTGTATGAATTAATTAGTGCAGAAAACTGGTCTTGTTTAATACTTCAGTCTGAAATTGATGATTTATTCTTACTTAATGCTGTCTTGCCTTGACATTTTGGATTTGTAAATGAACCTATCCTAAGTTTTCCTCTTATCGTATTAATGTATGACAGGTACAGCAGCAGAAGAAAATCGTATAATAGGAAAGTTGGTTTTTAAAAAAACAACTGAACCTGTAGCTCTTTCAGCCATTGGTGTTTATTATTCCAAGCGAAGAATATTCTGGTAAACTCTGTTGAATCAACTTTTATTAAAAGTTCTGCATTGTGTTTTGGGGGAGGGGGAGATAAGCACCACCTGCACTACTGTTTAGAGCAACACAAAAACTTGTACTGCAACCTCAAAGTAGTTTAATTTCTAATTTCTGAAATTATTTTAAAATAGATACGAATTCTGATATATAGCAGCTTACTGTCCTTTCCAGGGGTGATGGCAGAATTGGGAGTCACCTGTTGTTACTCACAAGGCTCCTGCTGCTGAGCTGTCCTGCTGTCCTGTTGGAGCTCGTGGGGTGACTCAGCCCAGTAGTTGATGTTATCTGGGGTGCAGACTTGGAATGAGAAGGGAAGAAGGAGATGCTGCTTGTGAGTCTGGTGTCTGTTGGAAGGTTGAGAGTTCATAATGCTGTGCTCAGCTCTAGACTGGAAGGAACAGTGACCCAGAGATCTCTTCTAAGGCTCTACACTTAATTTTTTAATTTTCGGTTGTCCTGTATTTTAAGTCAAAAAGAAAAGCAGTGTTGTGGTGTAGCCTGTTGTTTTGGTCCAGTGCTGTTTTGCTGCTAGCTGTGCATCAAGTTTCTCATTCCCCTTCTTTCCCACATACTTCCATGCACTTATCTCTAACTCTTACCTAGAGAAGGGTTAAAATCAGGATGTGTCCAATGTCGTCATGTAACTTACAGTGGAGTAAGGAAATGTAGTTCTAAGAGTAAAGAGAATAAAATTATGTTGATTGCATACAAAAAGTGGGCTGTTGGTTGTCAGCCAGTTACGGATAAATTCAAGTCCTGCAGTTGTTTTTGAAGATTAACACGCTGTGATTGATGCTACATTATTTGTTATTTCTAAAACTGGCCCTTTGAACTTTTGTAAATCCTCCTCAGCAGTAAAATAACAAATACTAAGTAATATGATAAATCTGTTTACTTCATCCCAAATGGGAGATAATTGCTGATAACATCCCCTTGGCTTGGCTTATGTACAGGAGATTTGAGTCCTGTCTGTTGGATGCTGTTCAAAAGAATTGTCAGATTTTAATATCCTTTTGCCTTGGTGTTTTGCCTGTGTTTGTAACCTCAGTGGAGGATGAGAGATCCCCACATAGATCTACTGTGAAGAACTGCCTCTGATTTGAGACAGTCAGTAGCCCTTCTGACTAATCAAGGGAAGCCAGGGTGAGACTGAGAAAAAGATAAACTTGGAGGCTTTGTGAGATGATAAAAGAATATGCCTTTTATCAGTTGGGTCAGCTGCCCCAATTCTGTCATGGGCACCCCCAGCCCACTCCCTGGCAGGGCAGCATGAGAAGCTGACAAGTCCTTGACTTAGTGTAAGCTCTGCTTAGCAAAAAGTAAAAGATCAGCGTGATACCAGCACATTTGTCATCCTAAATCCAAAACAGCACTGTACCAGCTACTAGGAAGCAAATGAACTCCATCCCAGCCGAAACCAGGACCTAGTACTAGAGATTTAATGGCCCTGTCCAGACTCGGAGATCTCTTTTTTCTCAATGTCATTGCTCAGTCATGTTTTTTGGCTTGTTTCATCCACATCGTGTCTAAGCTCATGTGGCTCAGTGGGATTTGCAGAGACATACAGAGTCTGACCGATGCCTGATTGACTTTAGGAAGACATCGTTATGGATGTTTGACTTGTCTGCCTCTGTTGAAATCTGTTGTCTGAAACCTGGATTGTAAAATCAGGGGGAATGGAACATGATGTTGCTCACTATTTGTTTAAGCCAAAATGCTCAACATGAGCCACTTAAACCTGTCTAGGCACTGAAATATGTGTTTGGATTTACATGATTTCAAGGCCAAAAAATTAGTAAATGTATTGTTTTGGGAGCAAAGCCTTGGAATGTGAGATTAAAGACTTCCCCTAAGCAATAAAGGCATTTTAAACAGTTTTAATTTTAAACACTTCTCAGCTTTTACTTCCTAGTGAATATGAGGCAGGGGCTTGGACCCTGCTTGCTTTTTCATTCTTCATGTCATAAATACTCTCTCCTAGAGCATGGAAAATGAGTCAATTACACTTAAAACTGTTGCAAGAGCAGATGTGTGCGTACAGCAACTGTAGCTGAAAGCCCAAGTATTTAATTAGCAGTTGCCTGCAGCTGGATTCTTTCTTTTTAAACAAGTGAGGAGGTAGGAAAGCAGAAAAGGATGTCAGGAGACATTCTGCTGTCAGTGAGCAAGTTCATGTGTAATTACTTATTAAAAGTTTTCCTCTGCCTCTGTGCTCGGAGCCATCATGTGATGTTGCTGCTTTTTCATTGTGCTGTGCATGAATTCCATGTCCTCACTGGCCAGGCACCTGTGCTGCCTCATTCAAGTAACATTTGATGGGGTTGTATGGCCTTAAGAAAGGAGGATCATACAGCTGAAGGTTTTTTAGTAGTCTTGTGCTCATCTGTTTTGTTGTAGCGGTTCCCTCTACAGTTATTGAGAGTTCGCCATTGATTTTGGAGACTGAAGATTTAATTTACAGTCAGAGCTCGGAGTCTGGGAAGATTTTCCTCATGGGTAGAGCTGTGTGGATTTGCTGCTGGAGATGTAGCATAGGCTCTATAGGTCAAACCCATGGTGGTGGTAGTTCTTTGTGTGTTTTGGGTCTCTTGACTAGTTACAAATAGCTACAACTAGTTACAATAGTTTTAAAATGGGCAGGTGCAGATAAATGTTGCATGTATATTGTAAAAATTTCAAAGAGCTGCTTTGCGGGTAAAAGGTGGCCTCTGTCTTTAAACTAAACTGCATTTCTTGTTGTTCAGAAGTGAATTGCTGTGGAGAAAAGGTGCAAAGAAAAGCTTACCTTGGCTGATGCCTCATCTGGGTAATTACAACAAGCTGTACAAACTGCTCATAGTAGTTAATGATGTATTTATCTCCTTGGACCCCTCTTTTTTTTTTCTTCTTGGCTGAAATATTTGTTAATTTTAGTCTTAGAAGATATTTCATCATTGAGTAACTATTACACACATTCCAATGGGAGCTGATTTCAGCAGTAGAGGGTTCAAAGATATTTCAAGCCAGAAGACGGTAAATACCAGGACATGCAGCCACACACTGTGCAGTTTACAGAAGGTACAAATGATGTTCCTGTCCCACCCCACTGTTCTCCCAGGTGCTCAGATCCCACGTCACAGTACATTTCCACTGTGTGTGTCTTAGGATCAAATCTAATTTCACAACAGTCTGTAACCAAAAGGTGGCAGCAGCCTACCACACTAAACTGTGCAGAAATTAATGTATCACTTGGTGCTGAGACTGCTGGCGGTGTTCAGTTGCTTTTCTAAACCAGCTTCCTTGTGTGCAGGTTGATTTGTTGATGCAGGATGCAGTTGTGTATTAACAATTGCCTACAGCTCTCCTCACTGCTTTTCTGGTTGATCTCAGATGTTGCAGAGAAGAGAAACTGCCTTATCTTTTAATAAAACTGACTCCTAAGACTGAAAATCTTTGAAAGAAATATTTTGTTACCCAAGTACTGAAAAGATTGAACATTATCACATTTTGTAAAATGTGGCTGGGTAATTATGGTGCATGGGCACTCTCTTCTCTAATTACCTTTTCTTTGCCAGTGATGGCCAAGATTTCACTTTTGACGGCCTGAACATTTTCCTAAAGGGGCATGACAGGAATTCTGTATTTTTTGTCCAAGTAGGCTGCATATCGCATGTAATTGTTTAGGTAATCGGATTATTGGTATTTGGGGTTTTTTCCCTCCCGAAATAAAAAATTGGGCAATTTCAGCATTAACTAAAAACAGACCCAAACCAAACAACTTTTGTGTTCCTGTAAATTGCAAAGCATTTCAGATTACTATCCACTTCATAAAAAATGCTGCTGGAATCAGAACCATGGTTTCTTCTTTTTCTGAGTAACCCTTTCACAGGAAAATTAGTTTTTTGTCCGTAAAATGTGTAACCGTGTACAAGGCAGGATTTAAGCAAACTTCCAAAACTCACAGCTGCAGTTGCCCTTAGAAGTGTCCAGTATTATTTGTAGAACTCTGAAGAAACCCCTTTTTCCAAAAAGAGGTGTTATTTGGTTTGCTTTCTGCTGTATTTCTTGAGTGATGTGAGGTCCCTTGTGGCTTTTGATGCCCCAAAACTTTGCTGTGTGTCTGCTGTTTTGTAGCAGTGACCTACGTAACCTTTATCCTTCAGTAAATGAAATACGGTGGAATGTGGTTCTGTTCCCAGTAAGAAAGGGAATTGGTTTGCATCGCTGCAGGAGTGTGGTGCAGGATAATGCAGGGAACACAGGGCTGCTGACATGCCCAGGAAAGTGAGTGAGTCATCCCTGGGAGTGTTCAAAAAACATGAATGTATTACTTGGGGGCATGGTTTAGTGATGAACAAGGCATTGCTGGATTAACAGTTGGATCTTAGCTTTTCCAACCCTAACTATTCCATGATTCTGTGATGTGCCGTGTCTCTCTTGCTTGTGCTTAAAGCCTGAAATTCAAGCTGACACCTCAAAAACTGTCTTGCATGGCTACATGAGGAAGGACACAGCAGTGGGTAAGCTGTGCCCCACACCTAACCCAGGAATTGCAGACCCTGAGCCTTCTGTCATCCCAAACCCCGTGGCTGGTGCTCTCATTCCATCATTGACCACTGGAAGGTGGCCAGTTTCTCACCACCCTCTCTGTTGCTTTCTAGGGATTCCAGTAATGTCATTGCCAATTTTCTGGTGTTCTCGTGGTTAGTCTTGCGCTCTTTGCAGTTTCAGGTAGAGATCAGTTCACTGTGTGCAGTTGGGTCACACTTCCCAGTTTCTAGACAACAATGAAGGCTAAAAATACGTGAGATTAATGGCAGATACGTGTGGTATAAAGGCAACCCCTCAATCTAAACTTAAATCTTACTATTGCTATGGGAAGGACTTGCAAGGAGAAGGTGGTGAGAGGGAGGTTTCTTACACAGCCTCTTCTCTCTTCCTCCAGGTCCAGTTCTTGATGGGGAGTGAACATTTGTGGGGGGAGGGGGGAGATTTGGCAAACATTTCAGCACTGTAAGAGTTTGTTGAGCCAAATTCAGTGTTGTTCAACCCAGCAGTCATCCAAAATGGGTGCAAAACACTGCCAAAGCAGAAGTATAGAATTCATTTACTTGTTCTGCCATCATGTGAAAGGCAAGGGATGATTATGAACCTAGAAATAATAATGGGATAGGGGTAAATGAGTCACAGTTGAAAAGTAAACTGGAGATGTTCTGGGGGATTTTTCGCAGTCATACATTTTTTTTTTCCACGTTTGTGCAAAATAAGTTGTTTTCAAAGGATCTGTGTGGTTTTTGAGAGGTTTTTGGTATTAGCAAGGTGCTCATCAGAAGCTGCAGAAGAAATCGGATTGTCTTGTTTGTCATCCATGGTGCAAGTTGTTTTTTCTTTATCGGCAAGCCTTCTAATCAGCATCTTTGTCTAAGTGGACGGTGCGTTTACTCTCCGTGTGGATTTCCTCCCTGCCCCCAACAGCAGTGGCATCACCAAATAGTCTTTAGGGTTTTAGTTTTCTAACTTGGGTAGCTATCTCGGGTTCATCCCTGAAGTGCCTCTTGAATGTGAGTACACAAATGCTGAGTAACAAAGTCACAGATTGCCTCTGTACCACAAAGCCCAAGGTCAGCTCATGTAAGGGGTGATTGGAGTCATAGTAACATGTATTCCACGGTCCTTTGTGTGTTTCTGAGGATGTACTGTTGACTTTATAGTGAGATCTATTTTTTTGTAGTTTGCACAGCCAAAAGGAGTGCATTTTTCCTGTTACTTTTGTCTTTTAACAAACAAATCCACTTGTTGATGTGTGCTGTACAAATGACACAATCTGGCCAAGTGGTGGTGAGTATGTCCCTAGATTCTGGCTGCATAGGAAGGGTCTGCATGCTCAGGAAGGGTTCAGGCTTTCACGGAGCTTAGGAAACTCGTGAAATTATAAGTCAGTTATTGGTGTATCTTTTTTGTGCATGGTCACCATTTGTTTTCAATTATGGATAACTTTTTCCAAAGCTGATTTCATTCCAAGCAGTGCCTAAGCATGAGGTCAGTGAGGAGAAATTATTTCTTGGGCAGGTTTTATCTTTCCAGTGGTTAATTTATCACTTCTGTAAATAAAAGATAATCTGGACCCTGCATTCTTTTATACTTCATTGTTAAACTCCAGCCATGCCAAAGAGTAGCGACAGGCAAGATATTTTGCAATCCTATAAAGAAAAAAAATTGCCAAGTGATAATCCCATTTTTATTCCAGATGGATGAGGTGATCCATTTCATATCCACCATAATTACAGTTTATGAAGCAGCCAACTCAATACACAAGCTGCCATCTGCACTTCATCAGTTTCTTTTATAACAAGGGACAAAGTTTTAGCTGTCAGTGGGACAGATGATGTGTGTTTTGAGTGATTGTGTACTTTAAAAGTATAAATCCAAAAGTCAACATATCCTTCTGTTCTTGTGTGCACTTTCTTCCTCCTTCCTCCCTTGAAGATCGATTGGCTTCAATTTGGGGGCTTTTTTGTGGTCATACCACAAAAGCTGTGCTGATTTGGTTTTGGTTTGGGGCTTTATTGTTGATTTGTTTGGGGTTTTTTTTAAAACAGAAAAGGGGCAGGAAAGGAACAAATGATTCAAAGGGAAAAAGCATGAAAGGTGCTCTGACATTTCCAGTTTGCTTCTACTCTGACCTTCCTTAGATTTCCAGTGCTTAAACATCATCCCTATCCAGGACAAATCCAGGGTGGTGGTAGAACAGAAGAACCACTTCATATGCACCCTCTGTTGGTGTCCAGCAATTTCTTCTCCATGGGTTGTCACGATTCAACATCTGCTCCAAATTTTCCATTTTCGCCCTGCAGCTGCAGTGCTCCATGTTTCCTCAGACTCCCTTTCTCTTGGGGCCAGCTGTGCTGAAACTTCCCAAGACACCAGGGACCACAGGGGGTTTGGAGGCAGAAGACCTGTGTTCTGTTACTGCATGGTTTAATAAACTTCCTGGCAGTGGGTTTTTACCTTTTCCTGGTTTTGGCAATCGCAGGGACCCCTCACCTGAGCACGACCTGTTTGCCAAAGTTGATGGAATTTGGTCCTGAGATTAACATCACAAAGGAAGAACGGCGAGAAGGGAGGAGTGAAGGAATATGCTTCTTACAACCCCCTTCATATCCATAACTGCTTGAAACTTTAGTTCTGCTGGTTAGCACTGAATATAAAAATACGTTTGGAAGCTGCTGTTCCGTTCCGGCACAAGTGTTACACTATAACAATCAGAAAGGCTCCCTGCTGCTTTTAGAAATTGTTACAAAAAAGTAGCCACACACACTTAACAGGTGTTGAAATGCCGCAGGAGTGCGATGTGAGGATCTGTGTGTCTTCATGCACAATTGACTTCAGAAATCCATATAAAAAATAAATTGAGACCCAACACTTTGATATTGTTCCTGTGGTCTACATCTGATAATTTTTGTTTCTATTGATTAGCATACACAACTTTTCCCCCTCTGTTTTCTAAAATGTTTTGAGGAAAGAAAATACATTTTATCTTGTCTTCCACAAAGGAAAGGGTACTTTTTGTTCACTGTTCAAATGAGTTTTATCAAGAAGTGACTTAGGTCTTTTTCAAAGACAGAGCTATAAAGTGTATCTGCTGTGTGCATGAGACCAACTATCTTAACTATTCAGGTTAACCTAATCCTCCCCTCATCTGAGTGCTCTGTGATGAATTTGTTGGAAAGGTAGTCTCTGAAGATGGACCTCTTTTGTCAGTGCGTCTGGGTCTGAAAGAGTGAATTTTCCCATAATCTTACACTGTTCCAAGATGCGAATTTCTTGTAGTCAATTTTCTGCAGTGGTACCAGGGCTTTTCTTCAGCCAGGTGTATCTGAGAAGGGACGTGACACCAGCGTGGAAAGTGGCTGGGATAAAAATCCCTTTGTGCTTCTTATGCAGACAGGCTCTGGTTTTCTCAGTGTAAAGTCAGCTTATCGTTCTAATGTATTATCCCATACAATATCGGATGTCTCGTTTGGATGCGTAGGTTTTTTTAAAAAGATAGAGCACTTTTAGTGTTAAAGGAGGAAATGATAAATGTCTTGAACCTAAAGAAATCCCTTTGATTTCTTCATCACTGAAGAAACTCCCCCTCATTATCACTGAGGGGGAAACGTGCCCACAAACCATATTAAAAAGGCAACTTGTCCTGCTGTTAATGCCTCGTTCTGCCTCTCGTTTGTCCTGCTAGTCAGGGGACTTGTAGTTACCTCTGTATGAACTTCTGGGTTCTGGCATGATCGCTGGTTTTGCTGCATTCCTGGTCTGTTTAATACTGTTAGATAAACGACCCCAAATGACTCCAGTCTTCTGGACCTGTTCACTATTATTAGCAAGGTTCCATGAGAAATCCAGGGGCTGATGCATTAAGCAAGTCCTTCAGTAAACACAAGTTATCGGAAAGTCCTGTTTTAGCAGCAGAGAGTACAGCATGTCTAGGGCTGATGCTTGAGTTAGCTGTACTAGTATTTCTAAATTAACAAAGTACCCACTGTGCTAAGCCTGTTTTATCAGGCAGCTGCCTTTGAGATGATTACGTGAAAGGAAAAATTTTGTAAGATTTTTTCAGCTCAGGCTTTGTTTTCCAGCCCTGAGATAGTGATAGATTAACTAGGCTTAGCCTGGAGTGTGTGTGTAAATGAGAGACAGCAGGCTCTCATGCATGAGTAAGAGTACATGTAGTAATGACCAGCAGGCTGCTCCTGGTTGTAGCACAGCAATAAAATATGAGGCACTGGAAATTGCATCTGCCTGTAGTATAACACCAAACCACAAGGTCAAATAAGGTTTAAAACCAGGCTGCAAAAGAGAAGCTGCACTTCAGCATGCTGCTCTGTGAGAAATGTGTCCCTCCCTCCGAGTGATACTTGCCTTATTGATTGCCCTGAAAGCACAGCACAGAGCTTTTCTTTGTGTCTAGGTTCTTAGAAGGAGGCACAGGGTGAGTGTGTTAGAAGGTGCAGGCACACTAATCCTGCTACAGAGAATTCATACAGCTAGCTCGAATTTTGTGCACCTCACCTTATGGCAAACTTCAAGCTCTGACTGCTCCTTTTACTGCAGACAAAATATGAGGAGCTAGCACAGAACAGTACCTGAAAAGGACACAAAATGAGACTGGATGTAGTTAGATGTCACAGCAATGACTTTGAAGTCAAGAGCTAAACTGAGGAGAGTGTTTTCAGGTAGGTGGGTTTCATCATCCCCCCAGTGAAGTGACACTAAGTGTTATTTAATAGAATATCAGATGTGCTGTATACTACTGGGATTTCCAAAATAGCCATGAATCCTTAAAACTGCTAACAAATAAAGGTGACTATGGGTCTCTTCAGCTTCACTGTCTAATAGAATATGGTTGATAGAATAGAGGACAGGTTATTCTGTATATTCTGTATTTATTTACATGTAATACTAAACTTATATCCATTATCTATATGGAACACCTATGCTCTGCTTATCAGTGTCTTTTCAGCATTTTGGTTGATAGCAGCAGCCTATGTGTCATAAAGAAAATCAATGAGAAATTAAAAAAAATACCATTGAAAACGTCACACTGCAGGAGAGTCAGCTGTGCTACAAAGGAAAACCAAATCTTGTATGTTTGACTTTTCATAATTCTTATGGGGCTGTGGGTTTGTTTGGGGGTTTTTTAAATTTATGGTTTTGGTTTGGGGGTTTTTTTAAGACTGTAGTATAGTGCAGACATCTTACATACTCCTGGGTGCTCTTGGAACAGGTCTGTTCCAAAATACGATCAAACTAAAGGTAACAGTGTAACACGGCATTTTCAGGAACGGTTGTTCACAGCTGCCTGATTTGTTGTGAAGCCTCTTGCTGTGGAAACCTCATTTACTGAAGTTTTCCTGTCTCCGTCTGTCTGCCGAGTCGCTTTCAGAGAGCCACAAGCTGCAGTTGTGTGTCAGACTGCTCAACCCCATCCTAGGCGTAATCCTTACTACTTAGAGTCCGTGTTTCCCCCGATTTCTCTATTTTCCATGCCAAAGTGTAAAGCCATTGTTCTGTAAAAAGGAGCAAGATTAATGCTTTTAAATTAAGGAGATGGCATGATGTGATGTCTTGGATAGAAAGCGCTTATTTTTCTGGTGGAGTACCAGAAGCTTGATTTTTATGATTTTTTTTTTTTCCTGTGCAGCTTCATTAGTGATGTTTTATGTAAGCTTTTGAATGATGTAATTTTATTAATTGCAGCTGATACGATTGTAACCACGTGTTTTTGGGAGGAATTTGTGTGGAGGAGAGGCTTTTTTCATGGGCACCTGAGGCCTAATCTGAAATGAGGCCTTTGGATAGGCGAGCACCTGTGGAAGAGCAGGATTTTCACAAGATTATGTGGGTGTGGAAGGCAGGGAAGCACACCTGTGGAAGGGGAGGTGGAAATGAGATCCAGCCGAATTACCTCTCTGGTAGATGATAAGTCTGAGCAGCTGAAAGCCATTGTAATGACAAGTAGACAAGGTTGCTTCCAGACCAGGGGTGCAGGGGAAAAGGTGTAATTGGCAGGCTTGTGGCATCTAGTCTTACATGAGTTAATGTGAGAGATAACCTCTATGTAACCCTAAGGGCTGCTCTTATAAATGCAGCTTAATTTGCAAGTCAAGGTCTGAACATTAAATCTGTTGTTCCTGCTTTATCTGAGTAACTTAATCCATCTTCTGCAATGCTCGGAGGTTAGGTTTTGTTCTATGATGTTACAGTTTTTAGCTGTGCACCGTGGTAGTGGGAGGTGAACCTCTAGCCCTGCAGCAATCGATGTGCTCCAGGGAGCCTTGTAAGTGGGCTTAAAAGAAGGAGGTTACCGATTTTGATCCTAAAGCAGTGTATGATTTATTAATTTTTAAATGTATCACCAGTTACGTGCGAGACATGAGCAGACAACTGAGTGTTTAGGACTCTGCCTGTGTTCTAGGCTTTGTCAAGAGCGTGGTACAGATTCCAAAAAGAATTGCATGGAACCATAGGCAAAGTTCTTTAGGTGTGAGTGTTTGTTCTTACGCGTCTTGGGGATGCTCTGGTTTTGTGCTGTCCTGTTGCAGGTGTAGGTTATTCCAGGGAGAACTACAGGCCCTTGTTCAAACCGTGGTGATAATGAAATGTGGGAGCACTGCCTGCAGCCGGAGCGTGAGGATGAGCCTGAGGAGCAGGATCACTGCAGCCTTTGGCACCTCCCCTCAGCCACAGCCATTCTTCTGGAACGTGTGTCTCAGCAGGAGAAGGAAGGGGCCTGATGGAATTCTGTCTTTCTTTTCCAGACTATGCCAGGTGTTTGACACTTGCAGATCTGCAGTAATTGAGATTCTCTAGTGGGGAGCAGGAGAATGTCCTGGCCAATATTATTGTAGGCTTGGATGTTTCAAAAAATAGAAGGGGAAAGTGCCAAAAAGAATCAAAATGCCATTATGTATGCCCCATTTGCCCAAAGCAAGTTTAAATTTAAATGTTTTTTTTCATTCAGCTCCTTCCTTCTTGAGTACTTCACTTGCTTTCACTCTTGCTCATGTTCTGTTTCTTTTTCCTGTCTTTTTGGGAACTATATCCAGTCTTCATGAGCATGATTTAGTGTTTTCTACTGTCATAAAAATAAGGCTGGTTTACAAATTGGGCCACCCAAGTGTGGGCTATTATGTCAAATAAGATGGTGCGGGAGGTCTGGGCTTGCTGCTTTTATTTATTTATTTATTTATTTATTTATTTATTTATAGCTTTGGAGGCGAGTATGGTTCCCAGGAGATTACCAGAGCTCTGTGGAATGGGAAGTTTATTTCAATTCACCTCCAGCTACAGCGGATGCAGGCCCAGGAGCTTTGATTGCTCTTGATCCAGCTGTGACTCCAGTTGTTTTTCTTTCAGTCTAGGAATTATTTTTTTTTAAAGCATTTCCGTGACAATGGTACCTCTGTTTCATTCTAACAGGACATGCCAATAATTCCATTCTTCAGATGCACAAAAGAGGCTTTTCAAGAAAAACAGTTATTCAAGTAGAAATTACTGTAGGTGTGCAGAAGCCCCAGCTGCAGCAGTGTTGTATGTTGTCTTCTGAATATTGACCTCCTTTGGAGTGCATTTGTCTCCCTGTGCTTCTCTTCAGGATTTGTGACCTTTATTTTTGACCCCAGCACACTTGACAGCAAGCTGGAGAGTCTCTCCTCTGCTGCTCTTTGTTTCATCCTCAAACTTCTCATGATTTTTTTTGGTTGATTTTGTTGTTTTTTAAAATTTTGTAACTTCAAGTGCTCCAGAGAAACGTGGATACAGAGAGTGGGATACCAACCAAATCCCTACATTCATTATGCACCACCTCCCAGGGTAGCGAGAAGTTTGTACATTCATTCTCTGCTCCAAGAAGAGGGTCACATGTTCCTGTTCATGCTGCTGCAGTGTCTAGAGAAAAGGTAAAATATTTTTACAAAATATTTGTAAAAAAGCTACAATGAATAATGTAGCTCCAACTGTGGCTACAGCAGTCATCTGGGGAGCAACCACCTACCTAAACACTGCCATTTTCTAAGCTGTAGGATATTTGCATAAAGGTGGTGCAGATCCTGTGGGAGACTTTGCTCCTTCTGTGACAATGGCTGAAACCCACATGGGTCGTGCTACGATGTCTAGCGTTTCATGACACCTGAGTTTTGTCACCTAAAATAGTCCCCTGCTGACATCTAGGGTTATAGGGAAAGGGTTGTAAAGGAAGAAAGACAGTTGAAGGTGGAAGAACACTGCTAGGAACAGAGACCTTACCAGTGTGAGGGGTGAGATGCTTCCCTCGTTGAATAACGTGAGGGCAGCGCTCAAAGCATCGCCTCTGTGCTGGGTGTTGGCCCCCAGGAGGAGATGTAATACGGTATTTTACCTCTCACTTCCCAACGGAGGAATGGCTGCTCATCCTTTCTTTCCCTTCTTCCTGCTCCCAGTTATACTGTCCCTTTCCAAAGTCGGTATGTTCAGTGTGGGATGTATGAGAAGCCCATGCCAGCACTGATTTGGAAACATGGCCTGTTCTCTTTCGTGTGGGAAGAAGATGCAGTATTTGTACCCAATTACTCTCTTTTTCCATGCTCTGGAGGAGTCTGGTTCCTTTCTCTCTGCTTTCTAACATTGTCCTCAAAACCAGCTGTTTTGCTTCCTTTCAGAGGGAGATTCTGCAGAAGGAGATCATATACATACATATATATATATTTAAACTTATAAATGTGTATATCTGACTGAAGATCCAGGTAAAAGGGCGATTTCATGTCACATATCCTCAGGGCTGTTTTTTAACTCTGAGCTCGTAGGAAATACATATATTTTACAATGACACAGCTAAGACTTACCAGAGAGCAAAATTATTATAACATAAATGTCTACCTGTGTCTATAGAGCAGGTGGTTAGCAGTGTGGAACTGAACAAGATGAATTTGTGTTCTCACCTGCCTGTGTCTCAGGTGCTGTATAAGTTGAGAAGACAATTCTCTTGCCTGTTACGGCTCCTTCTCTGTTCATTCACCACGTATCTTCCTGAAAGAAAACCAGTATGTGGGGAGAAAATAATGCACACTCAGACCTTGACTCTCTAGCAGTCGATAAGAACTTGTCCAGACCTGAGCAAAAGGAACCCCCCTGCTGAGCCCATGGTTTAGAAATGTCCTCAGGAATCTACAATAAGCTAATGTTTGTTCTATGGTGTGAGGGAGTTGCACAATGAGAACCAAAAGAAAATCAGCTAACAATGGTTTATTCCCGTTACAACCATTATCTAAAGTACTGCTATCAGCTGTGACTCTAACAGTCTGGTCTTTTCTTACTAATCCATCTGCTTTTCAAACTTCAGGACTTGTAAACAGTAGTAGAGCTTGGACTTAGTCTGGTTATTCTCTTCCAAAATATCTCGTTAATACAATGGTATAAGCACAACATGGTGTTCTCTGTGGCACTAAATCATGCCACTGAATGTGACACCTCAGCAGTGCTGATGTCCAAAATGGAGTTGGCTTTTGTGACCATAATGCGTTCCAGAACATTATGGGGCACCAACTGGAAAGCTCGTGCTCTGTTGGAGCTCTCGAGTACTTCTGTGGTCTTTTGTGTAACACAGCTGAAGTACAGTTCCTCAGCAAGTTCTGGTATGCAGCCTCTGAAACGATGTCTACTCTCACTGGACACCGTCCAAATATTTTGGGAACTTAGTGTTCTTGGTGGCTTGTGAAACTCCCTCCATCAGACTTGGATGGCGTTCTTGGTGTACTTCTGTGAAGGGCTGATACCAGATGTGCAGAATGGTATGTTGAGCATCTCTGTGGGATTAAGCAATCTGTGCTGCTGGATCAGATAATCCATCCAGAGTATTGTGCCTCCCATCTGCATCTAATGAGCGAGGTCCCCCTGACTCTGAGGGACCTGTGGGGTCTGTGCTTCTCAGTGAAGGAGGAACAAGTTACCCTGTAGTAAATGGTGATGGTTCAAGAAGTTTCTGCCAAAACCCAGAACCTGCCTCTGCTCTTGGATTTCCAAGCACTGTGAAGTTCAGTAAAAGAGTCAGGTTGCATCCTTGGTGCCTCTTTCGTGGGAGGAGGTAATGGAGTAGGATATGTGTTCACCACATGATGGATGAGAGTTTTCAACAGAGTCTGGGCTTTCCCTATGAGAGGGACAAACATCGGTGGTGAGATCTATGCTGGCTGGTCCCTCAGTGTTATTGCTGGTCAGTTAAGTTACCTTTCTGCACTTTGCAAATACTTGGGGCATTGCGTATTTTGATTTCAGACTACCGGAGTTGAGAGACAATAGTATCTTTTATGGAGTCCACAGGATTTACTTACATTGTTGCAACTGGCTTGCAAAGATGCTATTATCCTATTTCTCAGATATTTCTGGGATCACTGTCTTAGCTTTAAGCATAGTCACCAGCTGAGCTAGAAATTGGTAACACTTGAGTACACAGAAGGCAGAGAAATGCTGAAATGGAATAAAATGTCAAGGGCCTGATCCTTCTTAGTCTGGGATGTAACCCAGTTCCAGTGGGGGTCTTGTTTGGCTGGTGAGGTGCTTGCAGGATCAAGTCCTGAGCTGTCCAAGAGCACGTGCAAAGCTTTGGAGGGGCACTGATTTAGGCTGTTCTGCTCCAGAGTAGCAATGTGTGGTGTGGTTGTACTCCAGGCACCGCTGTGAGGATGGATTACGGGGGAAAAGCTGCCTGCAGAGCTGTGGGTGAGTACCTGGGCCTACAGGGTGTGAGGCAGAGCAAACATCCCCTTTGTCCAAGCAAAACACATCAATCAATTTGAACTTTTTTTTTTTTTTTTTTTTTT